>OW203743.1:13297361-13572794 GCA_934045075.1 Yponomeuta sedellus
GCGCATAGAGGAGCACTCCTGCCGCATGACCCGACGCGGGGTTCGCGCGCAGCCGCCCAACGGACCCGGCTTCTGCTTGACTGGGATTTAACTATCTCGCCGTACCAAGACATTTACCGTCTTACTTCAAAAAAACATAGACAGGTGTTGAGCAAGTGTTGTGAAATATGTTTACCATAATACTGTGTTTTTATGATGGGTAAGACCTAGACACGGCTTAGACATGGTCTATATTTCATCATCATTAACTCAATATGTCCCCACCGAAGGGCACGGCTCTCTTCCCTATGAAGGTTTGGTCCATACACCATCACGGGGGCCAACTCCGGATTGGTGGAGGCTTGCAAGACTACTGGCTGATCTTACTGTCAGAAGTTTTCAAGCCGCCCTAAGGCCTCTGACTTGGCTTCACGACTGCCATCTATCGACGGCAGCCGGCACCAACTGCTTAACATGTATTGCGAAGCACGAAACCGCTCGGAAAAATGCCACTAGCGTTAGTCATGGTCTATATTTAGACACTCGAAAACTCTTGTTTACCAAATATAGCCAAATATAGAAACATAACACCTGTCTAATTTTTTTGTAGTTAGATTGTTTAGCGCCACAGACTTAAGTCATTCTTCTACTGCCGTGATATTTTAGTTTCGGACACCTATTCTCTTATCCAGCCCCGTAGGCCTTCATTTTCTCCCTCTACAGTGGCATTAAGCGTTATAGGATGGTCAGAGTTGAGTTTTTTACACCATTAGACTACGGCCCGAAGGCAGCGGCTTTCACTTTCATGTTACATTGTATTTTGACATTCGGTGAACCTAATATAAATTCTTTGGGTTGAAATTGAATTGAATACTTATCGCAATTTATCCGATCCCAGGTGCGCGCGCAAACGCTCAAGCGGCAGCTGAGCGCCGCTTAATTGGCATTTAACTCTACCTTCAGTGACAGCCGTGACCTAGCCCCGTATGCTAAGTGCCAGTTTCTGAATTGAGAATTTCGCTAAGTATCTAAATACTTGTAGTATTGTCTCAAAGCAAAGAGCAACACAGAACGTTACATAAGTATTTAGTGATGTACTTAGTGACTCATAAGTACTTAGTGACGAAACGTTACTCCACGTCAGAAACCGGTCCTTACATTCCGTTTCTGACGTGAAGTGGCGTTCCTAGAAGTAACATTCTGTCACGCTCTTTTCTGGGAAGTTGGAAGAGACAGCACTAGAGTTAATTATTTACTTGGCTCTTATTCTTCCACTCCAGTGCCGCATGCCTACTCTCTCTCTCCTACTAAAGTGACATTCTAGCACCATTAGAGACCACCATTTACATTTTCCCCAACCATTTGCTCTTTTTCTCCTTAATGACCATTTGCTCTTTTTCTCCTTATTGTTTTGTCGCTATCGGTGAAATTACATATGTCATGTACTTACATGTATATTATTTACTTTAGACCTGTAATTTCTGTAACTTATTGCAATAGATGTATTGAATCGAATTAAGGTCAATTATGGTGGATAGCTAATGGGTTTTCCCTCATATATGGATAATAATTGCTTGACACCTGTAATTTATACTTATAATTATTAATTATAATTACTTATAATTAATAATGTTATTTATTTTTTATTTTAAATTTTTTTTGCACTAATTACATGAGTAAATGTAGGTACAAGAGCGTGCTTAATGCAAGAAGCATTCTCTTCTAGCAAACCTTTGGTGTTGAAGAGACTGGCAAAGGGTAGGGTAGAAAAAAAAGGTGAAATACAATAATAAACTTACATCAACATAGGGAGATACATTAACTTAGACCTACAGGGGAAGGGGGGGGAGGTGGGAGACAAACGATAATACATAGTTAAATAAATAGATACAATAATTATACGTACATACACATTGAAGTTCGTTATATCAACTTATAACGATTACTTATAAATCAATAATTAATAAAAGAATTGGTGATAAATTACTGCCTATTCTGCAGATCGAGGTAGTGATTGGTGACAAACCTTTGAAATTAAATGACATGAAATGAAAAGGTTTATTCAAAGTAGCGCAGAAACTGCGGGTTAATGAACATTACAATTCAAACTAGGTGTCCATTTCGAAATCTAGATCATTTTGGAGAAAAAATGGCCAGAAAAACTCCAAACTTAGTCTTTTCAAGGTCCTTAATTAACATAGTTTACAAAATTATTATAAAACATAGAACTCATACGTTGTACTGGCTTTAATTCCAGACCTCATTGTCATCTAAATAATCCTTTATGTTATAGTAGCCCTCTTGGCACAAAGGAAAATCTGTAGGTCAATGTTAGAAACTAACAGAGACTGATTGGGCGACCTAAGTCAGGGCACAACACAGCAACGTTACACAAACAGTACCACAGCCATAAGTTATTTCGTTCCTTATCAACCCTTTTTATGTCCTCACTGCTGGGGCACGGGTCTCTTCCTGCATCGCAGGAAGTTTAGGCCATACTCCACCACCACGGGGGCCAAGTCCGGGTTGGTGGAGGAATGTAAGACAGTGGAGGGCTTTACTGTCAGAAGTTATCAAGCCGTTGATAAGGCCTCTGACATGGCTTAACCTGCCATTACATGACAGCCGGCACCAGCGGCTTAAAGTGCTTGCGAAGCACGGAAGCCTTGGTATTTGCCTAGAAAATATTGAGATTCGTTTCATCCATTGAGCTTTCTGTCGGTAATTCTTTTTGTTGGGAAATACCAAACACGTTATAAGTTATTTAATATCAATTATTACATCTTCCCAGGCCCTCTGTAACTAAGACGGCAGCAGCAAACAATCTCTGAAACAATAATGTTGATCTCGCTTGGTTATCAAGACGCACGATCCTGAATTTCCCGAGCACCGTAATAGAACAGCCTGGCTTAAGCCTCACTGGACTCTACGGACATACCCTTAAAATGAATGAATGAATGATTTATTTTGCCACAAACAAATATGCTGCATAGAGTAATGGAATTTATATCCTCCAACCCGTTCTCCAGCTGATTAGTCAATAGTTACACTCAATAAATTGCCCACACCTACATAAACACACACATACAATAACACACACACACATACACACGCACAAAAATACACACACACACACACACACACACACACACACACAAATATACACACACGTACAACAGCATGTTATTCTGTAGTTAACAATTTAGTTTTAGTTTTGGTTAACATCCTGTTTAGTCTCTCAAATTTATACATTACTTTCTACTGTTATATCTTCATTGTAATTATCCTAAGCATGACAATTTATATCTTACCATATACCTCGCCAGAGGCACGGGCCTGCTCGCCATAAACACAGGCTACATGTGAGCCTAGCTATGGCAGCAGACATTTACCCAAGTACATTTTATGTTATGTTTTTTCTTCTTAGAATACCTTGAATAAACAAATTTATTATTATTATTATTAATTCCTTCTGT
Organism: Yponomeuta sedellus; assembly: GCA_934045075.1. Lineage (NCBI taxonomy): Eukaryota > Metazoa > Arthropoda > Insecta > Lepidoptera > Yponomeutidae > Yponomeuta > Yponomeuta sedellus. The sequence goes on from OW203743.1 coordinate 13,300,817, forward strand.
CTAATTAAGTAATTTTGCGTCCGTGTTTTGCTGTAAGTAGTCATTCACCTCTCTTTATATATATATATATATATACATATATATATATATATATATATATATATATAAAAAGATATATACATTATATATATCGCACCCCCAGATCAAGACTGCACTAAGTCGAAAAATCCCAAAAACGACTTTTTAATACAGTTCGATCGGCAATTTTTTGCCGCGTATACCACAAAGACAGCCATATCAATGTTCCCAAAACTAGCCAACAGATGTCGCGCTAAGTCTGTTTTAGTGAATGAATGACCGCGGAGTCGTACCACAAATACGAAACTAATTCCATATGCAACCTGTCTGTCTTCGAGAGCGCTGCATAATGACCTTGCGCAACAGCGGCTTATTTCGTAATAATGAAGTATTGCTGACTGGGGCTAGATAACTGCTCCGAATTATTTCGATTTAATACAGTGTTGTTGACGTTCCCGATACTGCTATTTTGATAGTATTCCGAAATACTTCCCTATTGGTGACGAAAGTATGTTGATTTTTTTTAATTATTCATAAATAATTTAATGTTGTTTGATAAAGATGAAAATTCGTCAAATAATGTACTGTTGATGGTAGATCTTAATAGTGGTGTAGTTTCTGTAATCATTGCGATATATTTATTTTTGATACTCCGAATTACTTATTTATACTTAAACTAAAAATCAAATCGTTTGAAGTTTGTTTTTTCATTAATTAACTAGAAAATATTTTGTATTTTTTGGAATAAGGCAGTATTGTTGAATTAATTCAGATATTGTTTGTTATTTGGCAGATAATAAAGGGTCGTGGTCTAATATTGCTTCAAAAAGCAATAGAAGGAACCACAAAAGACGCGCAGTTGACTGCTCAAGAGACAAGAATGAAAATTTGTGTTGAAATAAAAAGGGATAATCCAAACTCTGATATCGCGGTACCATCTGATGCATCGCATCACCTGCTCTAGCCGAATCATTTGTTCCAGTTCCAGCCCTCACGGTTCCACCTGTTGCAACACCAGCTCTTGAGGTATTTGATCAGACTGACAAACCACAAAAATCGCGACTACCTGTGGTCCCCCCTAGAAGAGTATCTTCGTCTTCCTGCTCGAGTTCCTCATCGGACTCCAGCTCATCATCATCAAGTACCAGCAGCTCGAGCAGCTCGTCTGATGATGAATCCAACAGACCGGGCCCCGTCAACAGTAGATACTCAGGTAGTTTTAAATTCTATCTCGGCTCATTAACCTTCAACATCTGCCGTTGTTGATCCGTTGTTCCAACAGCTCCAACCGACCCAGAGTTGAGAAGAAAACGAGTACGAAACTCTGCTGGCTGGAAATCGAAGATTGCTAAAACTTATTCGGGAAAATCTTATGTTTCTCTATCGTTTAACGTTTCTCTTAGATCCATACCTATACAAGATTAGTTACAATGCTAGTGTATTTTAAAGTACATTTTAGACGGTTGTTATGTTCCTGTTATCATCATATTTTGTTGCAATAATGCCTAGTTTAGTAAGTAAACCTGTGTGGTAACATTGATCTGATTGAATTGACAAAATTAAAGAATCGATGATAGGCGGTACGAAGTTCGTTGGGTCAGCTAGTTTATAACATATTTTTATTTGTAGAAACGCTCGTGGCCTAGCAGAACCAAGTGATTGGAATCAACCACTTAAGTTAAGCAACAACACGCGCGGTCAGGTGCTGGATGGGTTAGAATATTCCTTGATGTACGAGGATGATTCTTACGATTAAAAAAAGTAAGAATCGACTCTTAGGCGGTACGAAGTTCACTGGGTCAGCTAGTGTACAATATAGCTTTCTCTATCTATTTATCTATCTATGTTTGATTTTATCCAAATAGGACACAAAAAAGGGTCAAATGGGTGACACAGAACATAGTGATTGGAACCGAGGCAAGCCATAATTGGAGTACGCCTTAGCCTTAACAAGGTACCTTTCATCGACGAACTAATGGATAGGTTAATACCTACTGAAACTGATCAACCTTTGACAATTGAACCATGGATCGTTCTTAATGTAAGCGAATAGAGTTGAATTCCGTTTATTGTGCACGATAACGAAGTGAAAACTTGCAAAACCACTCAGTACTTGTTCCGCCCCTTCGCTTCAAATCGCTAAGATAAGATGAGAATATTTTTTATTATACTATTTTCATTTTTAATGCACTAACCCGTGCTAAGGACAATTTTAAAAACCTATTTAGAGGCTAAAAATTCCACCCATGCAGGGATTCGAACCCGCGACCTCTGGCTATCCATGACAGCGCTCGTTCCAATTAAGCTAATGGGCAACTCACCGGCATCAGTGAAATTTCGAACCTCTTTACACAATTCTCTGTATTACGTACAGGCAGCGACATCTGGCTGAAGTCGATTGCATTACATCGGAATGATAACGCTGTACTTACCTGTATATTGGAATAAATATTTATAATAGTAATAATTAATGATAAAAATGGAACTAAACCTAAAACATTCTAATTTAAATAAAATATTTGAGCCAGATCGCTGTCGGGCGGCAGAGTACCAAGAAGGCTGGCGGCATTGCCTCGCTGTATGGCTAGGCTTATTCTTTGGCCAAAGTAAGCACCAGCCCTCGGGCTGGTATAATAGGCTATTTGACAGTGTGAAAAATAAAGTATTATTTATACATATTCGTAAAAAGAATATTTTTTTAAACCGGCCTATGCCATTTTAACCGAAAAAAATCGAATGATTTAACCAAAAAATCAAGATAAAACTTTATCATTTCGTATCTGCATCAATTTTATTGAAAACGGCCTGGATTGGTCGAATCTATTGTGACGTCACAATTCAACAACCTGTACTGTCATCGCTAGGGGTGTGAATTGAATTGTCAAATTGTGACGTCACTAATTCCTGTGCGACGCCATATTGCCAAAGAGAGCGTTTTGGCGGCGTATTTTAAAAGTGAATTTTTGTTTGCTTTTCTATGAATAAATACGGGAAAGATTTTAGAATTATCACTTTCTGAAGGCTCATTTAACACTGACGAACATCTGAGATGGTTTTCAGAAACTTGTCAAATAGCCTATTACACAAAATGTACATAGTACAATTAGCGGCCTTATTGCTAAAAGCGATCTCATCCAGAGAACTATACGATAGAAAGTTGCTGAAGGAAATCAGAAAGACGTTTTCTCCTTGTTCTTCTAAACTATTGGAAATAGTACTCTACAACTATTTCCCAAAAGTAAACTATTAAACTGGGTGGTGTCGGCCTAGATAATAGCACCAACCCAAATTCTTCCCGCGGGTGTCGTAAAAGGCGACTAAAGGACACAAACCGGGGGGTGGGCAGCAGCGCCCCCTGCAGTACAATTCCACCGAACAGCGATCCCCAACCCGCATGCCCAGCGTGGGCATTATGGGCATTACCCCCTATGATAGCACAACGTGGCGCTTTTTAGGGGAGGGCTATGTCCAGCAGTGGACTAGTACAGCCTGACGACGATACTAATAAAACTAATAAAGAAAAGACCCATGCCACTGCAGTAGGGACATACAAGGGCTTATATCGTGTTTTTATAAACAAGACCGTAATGATACGTGACACAAAAATCCAAACTTTATTTGGAAACTTGCGTAACAAATCGTCTGCTTTTTTGATGGCAACTAGCAGGAACATTTCAGTTTTTGCATTCCGCTATTTTCATTTTGCTTTATTTCAGTCACGCCTCGTGTTTGGTATTTCCCAACAAAAAGGATTACCGACAGAAAGCTCAACGGACGAAGCGAATCTCAATATCTTTTAGGCAAATACCAAGGCTTCCATGCTTCGCAAGGCACGTTAAGCTGTTGGTGCCGGCTGTCATGTAATGGCATTCGTTAAGCCATGTCAGAGGCCTTATGGGCGGCTTGATACGAGTAACTTCTGACAGTAAGAGCCGTCACTGTCTTACAATCCTCCACCAACCGGGACTTGGCCCCCGTGGTGGAGTATGGCTTAAAATTTATGTTTTGCAAAACCTTGTATTTCCCCACTGTTGGGGTACGGGTCTCTTCCTGCATCGCAGGAAGGTGAGGACATATTCCACAACGAGGGCCAAATCAATATTGGTGGAGGATTAAGGTAAGACAGTGGCGGGCCTTAATGTCACAAGTTATGCCGTCCTTTCGACCTTCCTGCCGACCTTCTCTTGGAGAGAGAGTATAAACTTAATAGCCACGCGTATCTACAGGTGTTTGAACATTTCAGAAACGCAGGTTTCCTCACGATGTTTTCCTTCAAACTATCAGGTATTGCTATTATGACTTCACAAATGTACATAACTTACAAAACAAAGTAATTGGTAGATGACCGCATTGGAAATCGAGCCTGGGGCTCTGGCTTTCGAGTCCATTATTCTACCCACTGGGCTCCTGCTGCTCTATCCCCTCTATCAGTCTGTGCATTGAAAATGAAAATTATATTTTTGTAAATCTTCTGAATCAACAAGCTGAAGTGGCCATGGATATGGCCGGCCCACTGGGCCATATCTCCCGAAGAGCCGACAACCGTTGGAGTAAACGTGTTCTTAAGTGGAAACCGCTCTCGGCTAACGTAGTGCAGGACGCCTTCCGACTAGGTGGGATGACTATCTGCGAAAAACTGCAGGCAGATACTGGATGCGGCAAGCTGAAGACAGGGCGCTATGGCGCTCATTAGGGGAGGGCTATGTCAAGCGGTGGAATAGTATAGCCTGACGATGACTATGATTTGTCTTCTGTGTTATTTTACTCAATGGGGCGTGTTTGCAACAGAGCTTTCGTTCATTGTGCAGCGCGGACGAAGAAGTGACAACAGAGAGGAACGCAGCGCGTGGAAATATCTAGATGGCTCTATTATTGTTTACCGAGAACGTTTACTAGCTGACCCGACAGACGTTGCCCTGTCTTATCTATGTTATCAACTCTTGTATGTCCCCACTGCTGGGGCACGGGTCTCTTCCTGCATCGCAGGAAGGTTAGGCCATACTCCACGACGGTGGCCAAGTCCAGGTTGGTGGAGGATTGTAAGACAGTGGCGGGCCTTACGACAGTAAGGTGGCTTATTAACTTCTGACAAGAAGTTATCAAGCCACCCATAAGGCCTCTGACATGGCTTAACGACTGCCATTATATGACAGCCGGCACCAACGGCTTAACGTGCCTTGCAAAGCACGAAAGCGCTCGGAAAAATGCCACTAGCGGTAGTCACGGGACGCTCACCCATCCTGCACCTAACCGCGCCTGTTGTTGCTTAACCAAGTGATTGATTCCAATCACTCAGTTCGCCTAGGCCACGTTACTTACTTAAGTACTATGAATATTGAATAATTTTTCCTTTTATTTGAACGTTCTGCTGGTAGTAACAAACACAACAAAACATGACAAAAGTCTGTTAACTTTTACAATATACCTCAGCTACTGTCGGATATCTTTGTGTAACAGAAATATCGGAACTATGACACTTAACTTTACATAACATTTCAAAATAGTGAAGAAAAGTTTTATACGGAGCAGGAATTATTAAAACACGTTCTTTCGGCGAAAACGGAAGTCTACTCTAGAGCCCGATGTATATTCTAAAAGCTAACAGACTGTAAGAGAAATTGACCCGTTCACGCGTGATGATGTGACCAAGGAAGATAGGGATTAATTTCTAGGGTTCTCGGTGCCAAACGGATCCCTATTACTCTGCCTCCGCTGTTTGTCAATCTGTGCCTCTGTCTGTCTGTCCAGGACACTACTTCTTCTTCTTCAGGCTATATTAGTCCACTGCTGGACATAGCCCTCCCCTAATGAACGCCATAGTGCAAGGTTGTGCCATTATTGAAGGGTAATGCCCCATTTTGAATTACGGAACTAAGTTGATAATGCGTAGTGCTTACCATTTTGTAAGCACTACGCATTATTAACTTAGTTCCGGATTTACTTATGGACTGATTCAGATCGTCGTCCTCAGGCTATACTAGTCCACTGCTGAACATAGCCCTCCCCTAAAGAGCGCCACGTTGTGCTATCATAGGGGGTAATGCCCATAATCCCCACGCTGGGCATGCGGGTTGGGGATCGCGGCTTGGTGGAATTGAACTGCAGGGGACGCTGCTGCCCACCCCCCGGTTTGTGTCCCTTAGTCGCCTTTTACGACACCCGCGGGAAGAATTTGGGTTGGTGCTATTCTCTAGGCCGACACCACACAGCTACTACTTGGACACTACTTCGTTCGTTATCAACCTTTGTATGTCCCCACTGCTGGGGCACGGGTCTCTTCCTGCATCGCAGGAAGATTTGGCCATACTCCACCACGGGGGCCAAGTCCGGGTTGGTGGAGGATTGTAAGACAGTGGCGGACCTTACTGTCAGAAGTTATCAAGCCGCCCATAAGGCCTCTGACATGGCTTAACGACTGCCATTATATGACAGCCGGCACCAACGGCTTAACGTGCCTTGCGAAGCACGGAATAGCTCGGAAAAATGCCACTAGCGGTAGTCACGGGACGCTCACCCATCCTGTACCTGACCGCGCCTGTTGTTGCTTAACCAAGTGATTGATTCCAATCACTCGGTTCGCCTAGGCCACGAGTATTTTGCGGTAACATTCGTGCACTGCTGGCCTTTAGGAAAGAGACTGGCTGACTGGAGTGACCTCACAGCACAGCAATGCCCAATGGCCCAACTATGAGGCTAACCCCCTGTTTCTCGTACACTAACAATCTGTAAATCTACTGTTAGCAGCTGTCAAATGTTTTTGTTGTATGCACTTTGGCCAACTGACAGCTGTTAACAGGCTAGATTAACGGGTTGTTAGTGTGTCAGAAACCGGGGTTAAGTGCGGAAGCCAAAGGAAAAACTAACTAACTAGGTGGCCAGATGAAATTTTCACAGAATATGTGTTAATACGGCTAATTACCTAACAAATAGTTTTTTTTAGATGTAACAAAAGTTAAGGGCTTTCTCTATGCAACAAACGTGTTTTTAAGCCATTTGTTTTTCTCTGCTCTATAACAGTAATACATGGCAGGCATCAATCTTGGCGTGATTGTGGAAATTAATTTATTATAATAATAATAATAACTTACACACGACACAATCACCTGACCTGGTCCCAATTTAGGATACCCCGTGTGCTATGGTAACCAAGCAAGGCAATAATGGAAAACCCTTCCCCCATTTTTTTTCATTCCTAAAGTGAAATTGGCACTTTTAACTACTTAAGTTTACTTTTCAGCGTGTAAGTCTGATTCTGTTACACGCGTTTTATTTTTTAAAGGATATTTTTTAAACACGCGTGTTTCTTGTAAACTATAAATCTGTTTCGCGATCAACCCTTTTACGTCCCCACTGCTGGGGCACGGGTCTCTTCCTGCATCGCGGGAAGGTTAGGCCATACTTCACCATAGGGGCCAAGTCCGGGTTGGTGGAGGATTGTAAGACAGTGACGAGCCTTACTGTCAGAAGTTATCAAGCCGCCCATAAGGCCTTCGCAAGGCAAAGCAATAATCACCATCATCACCCATTTGACGCCTACTGCAGGACATAAGCCTCCCTAATGGTTTTCCATGCTTCACGGTTTGGTCCGTCCACATTCAGCGACTCCCCATCACCGTAATCAGGTCGTCAGACCGTGTGGTGAAAGGACTGCCCACACTGCGTCGTCCGGTCCGTGGCCGCCAGGTCAGAAACTTTCGCCCCGTCGGCCATCTATGTGTTATGTCCTTCGAGCTGTGTGCGCCGCCTACTGCCAAGACGTAAAATAGGAAGATAAAATTAAAACCATAGCAAAATTGGCTACTTAATCAATCGGTCCGTTCTCGGCCACTTCTGGATGTTCTGGATATAGGTAGGTTTCCCCCGGGGTACATCACTTCTTTCTGCCCTCGGCCATCCTCGTCCATACGTCGTCGTCGTCATCGTCAGGCTATACTAGTCTACTGCTGGACACAACCCTCCCCTACAGAGCGCCACGTTGTGCTATCATAAGGGATAATGCCCATAATCCCCACGAGGGGGATGGGCAGCACCCTGCAGTACAATTCCACCGAACTGCGATCTCCAACCCGCATGCCCGGCGTGGGATTATGGGCATTACCTTAGGAGGTAATGCTCCTCTAAAGAGCGCCACGTGCTATCATATGATAGCACGTGACGCTCTTTAGAGGAGGGATATGTCCAGCAGTGGACTAGTATAGCCTGGCGACGTCGTCATTCTCTGCGTTTGCCACTAGAGAACCTTGAACCTCATTGACCATCGGGTCTTTGTCATATGTGACCACTGCCACCTTAGCTTGCTAATCTCTAGGCAACGTCATACAGCTTTATTTTATCAAAGACACACAAGCATAACCCGTTCCGTAGCACGCGGAATACCTTGAACCAGACGACTAGTCTATGTACTGAAGAGTAGTCTACTAAATGTAACTACTACAATAAGTGTCCGACTCGTACAACTAGCTGGCTAAGTGCGAGTCTGACACTTCCAACGAGGGTTCCGTACAAATTTCTAGGTAGGTACTTAAATATAATAAGAAGTTTAGGAACAGAGTCTCTCTGTTTTTTCGGAGCTTTTCCGAACCTTCCAAACTTCAAAGACAATTATATTATTTTTTATGCACTAACCCGTGCTAAGTTGGAAAGACCGCTGGCACGGATAGCCAGATGTCGCGGGTTCGAATCCCGGCATGGGTGGAATTTTCAGCCTCTAAACATGTTTTCAAAGACAATTTATTTTATTATTTAATTACAGATGTATAGTTTTCTGATTTGTTCCCGTATTTGTTACAAGAAGACGATATTATATGCCAACTTTCAAAGTTCTAGGTCATTGAGGATTATCCTATAAAATTCGCTTCCCTCGAGTGTCGAAATATACGTGTTTTTGGGACCGTAACTTTTTTTTTGCGTTAACTGAGAAGTTTCATTTTTTCACAACAACAAGGGACTGCAAATTTGAATATACGGTTTGAATTTCAACTTGACGTATTAACAGACGGACGGACGAACGGACGGCCAGACGCACAACAAAGTGGTGCTATAAGGGTTTCTTATGAGGTACAGAACCCTAAAAAAACAAAAGTGGTATAACATAAGCATATCGTTAACAACCCTTGTATGTTCCCACTGCTGGGGCACGGGTCTCTTTCCACATCGCAGGAAGGTTAGGCCATACTCCACCACGGGGGCCAAGTCCGGGTTGGTGGAGGATTGTAAGAAGGCGGGCCTTACTGTCAGAAGTTATCAAGCCGCCCATAAGGCATGGCTCTGACATGGCTTAACGACTGCCATTATATGACAGCCGGCGCCAACGGCCCAACGTGCCTTGTGAAGCACGGAAGCGCTCGGAAAAATGCCACTAGCGGTAGTCACGGGTCGGGTCGCTCACCAATCCGGTACCTGACCGCGCCTGTTGTTGCTTAACCAAGTGATTGATTCCAATCACTCGGTTCACCTAGGCTACGAGTGCTTCATAAGCATATGCAAACGACTAACTCTAACCGACAAAAAAAAGAGATAATTTTGTTTTTTAATTAAACCAGTTACTGACATTGTAAAATTTTTCCCTTGACAAAAAAATATTAGCTTATGTATTAATATAGAAAATGGTTTATATTAACAATCAAAGGTTCACTGTTGGTCCCCACACTAGACGGGAATCCGTATAGTGAGGAGTGTTTCTGTTTTTTCTGCTCATTTTAGTAATCAGCCTGTATGTGGGGCGAGTACTTAGAATATAAGCAGAGTAACATCTTCGGAGCTAACTTTGGATAATACCGAGCTGGGACTAGTCTGTTGGGGCCGTGTTAACTCGCCCTCCGACGCCAAGTGTTAGCTCTACATGTCAGTAAACCAATTAACACTGCTGGCTCAGTCAAGAGGTAGCATTTCGACAGACACAGCCTTTTATACTACCTCGCTGGACTGCCAGTTAAAATGTAAAGAGATTTATTCGTTCTGTAAGTCTTCGTACAAAAAAGACGACTTTTCAATGTAATCAATAAAAAACCTATTTAGAGGCTAAACATTCCACCCATGCCGGGATTCGAACCCGCGACCTCTGGCTATCCGTGCCAGCGCTCTTTCCAACTAAGCTAATGGGCGACTCACCGGCATCAGTGAAATTTCGACCTTCTTTACACTATTCTCTGTATTACGTACAGGCAGCGACATCTGGCTGAAGTAAATTGCATTACTAACAGCCCCGAGTACCTACGTCGAGGGTTCGAATCCCGGCATGGGTGAAAATTTAGCCTCTAAATAGGTTTTTAAAATTGTCCTTAGCACGGGTTAATAGTGCATTAAAAATAAAGATAGTACAATCAATAAAGTATAACATTTTATTTGCTAAAGCATGGTAAATACATTGAAGTAGCTGGTACAGTTCACTAATAGAACATGCATGCTATACCAGTTAAGGTGTGCAAATATTAGACTTAAGTAAAATATAACAAATTTACAATCTTACAATGAATATTAAAAACAAACTCTAAGTAAAAAACACTTAAAAAGAACTTAAAATATGTATCAATTTTATTTATACATAGTTTAAAATATGATTCATTTTATTAGACATATAATAAATCAGGCCAAGTCACCCAACATTAACTATAATAATAAAGAAATCGCAGCAAGGAACCTTAGACTTGTCACGAATTTGTCTAGATTTCATTACTTTTTAGAGATAAACGAGCAGCTCCATGGAGACTTGGCTAGTTTTTACAGAATGTTTTTGGTGGGATTTTTGTTTACAATAAATACAGTCTGTTAGCTTTTAGAATCTACCTCGGCTATTATCGGATAGAATCGATTATATTGCAATAAGCTAAGGTTTATTTTGTATTTAAAAACAGAACAATCTTCAAGCACCACTACAAAGAATATCTGATTCAAATACAAAAATCAAAATATAGTTGCAACGTACGCGTACCTCTAAGCGTAGCTGGTCCTTCTATAACTCGTTTGCACTAGGTAGATATTCCTCGATGAATCGGCGACTGCGCCTACCGCACCGGCAAAATACAAATCACCTCTCATTATATTTGCTTGCTTCACAATTATTCACCCAGTTATTTATTTATTGACACCACACACAGACCCACACACACACACTTTGTTACATTATATCGCACTACACTTTACATACCAACTATTAGGCATGCATTTATTTGATTTTCTTTCTGTTTTGTAAGTATTCAATAATTTTTGTCTTTTTTTTATTTTCACAAACACGCGACTAACTTGCAACATGGTCTCGACAGAATATCAGCGTTGTGGTTAGATACCTCGGTGGCTGCTACAACACATGCTGAGTCGGGAACCATTTTAGGGGCTCAATACTTTAAAACTTTAAATAAATTACTTCTACTAGGTCTACATATTTTTCTGTGGTGTTCTATTCAATTGTTTTTTTTTTTTGTTTTTTCGTTAATATTTGCGTTTTTTATGTTTTTTGTTACCGTTTGGTTTCGTTTTTGAAGTATTGTACCTTTAAATAAATTGTTTCTCTCTCTCTCTCTCTAAAAACTTATTTAGAGGCTAAAAATTTCACCCATGCCGGGATTCGAACCCGCAACCTCTGGCTATCCGTGCCAGCGCTCCACCAATTGAGCCAATGGGCGACTCACCGGCATCAGTGAAATTTCGAACCTTTTTACAATATTCTCTGTATTGCGTACAGGCAGCGACATCTGGCTTAAGCAAATTGCTCAATTGGTAGAGCGCTGGCACGGATAGCCAGAGGTTGCGGGTTCGAATGCCGGCATGGGTGAAATTTTTAGCCTCTAAATAAGTTTTTAAATTTGTCCTTAGCACGGGTTAGTGCATTAAAAATAAAAATAGTATAATCATGTGGGTACAGTGATATCGTTCCGATGTACAACTTAACTGCAAAGTAGGTAGTCGGGGCTGTAAGTGATGCAATTTGCTTAAGCCAGATGTCGCTGCCTGTACGTAATACAGAGAATAGTGTAAAGAGGTTCGAAATGTCACTGATGCCGGTGAGTCGCCCATTGGCTCAATTGGTAGAGCGCTGGCACGGATAGCCAGAGGTTGCGGGTTCGAATCCCGGCATGGGTGAAATTTTTAGCCTCTAAATAAGTTTTTAAATTTGTCCTTAGCACGGGTTAGTGTATAACTTTACATATTTTTTACAAAATAGTAAAGAATAGTAGATTGTTAACCGAGGGTCGAAAGAACCAATTCCCGGGGTATTTAGACGCCCGAACGCAGCGAGAGCGGCTATAGTCCGAGTAGGAATTTATTCTTTTACCCGTGTTAAACACTCTACTTTTCATTTCGAAAATGAGGAAAATAAAAACTCATTTTTAATATTAAAATTTTAGCATAAAAGATTATTACCTATTTTTTTAATTCCACAATAACAGATTAGTATCCCGCCAATTTATGTCGACTTTTAAATTTCAAATATTATGGAACTGACCGCGTAATTGTTGCGGCTCATTTCGCTCAAAGAAGTTTGCGCTAAGTTCACACTGGCTGTTTAGAAACTCACATGGCCGCAGCATTTTTTTTTTAATTAGTTTCATTTACATTAATAAAACTCTTCATAGCTGACAGTAGTTCTATTTTTAAAGTTCATGTGGGAAGTAATTTGAATGAGTTTTTCCCTCTCTGTGTAGAGAAGCAGCATTTTTTACTCTATATATCAATTCAGATCAAAACAACATTACTTTCCGAGTATAAGATATGAAAAAGCTCTAAACAGTCTTCATTAGGTACACTCGTGTGCTTTCGGCGAAAACCGAACCCTACTCTAAATCCCGAGGTATATTTGAAAAGCTAACTGTAATATTCTTCCTATCATTTTGAATGCGTGCAATCGTTGAACAGAAACAGCGTTAGTTAGCTGAATCTTCGATTTAGTGTTTGCTCATAGGAAATGGGAGCCAGATTGCAGACTGAATTGCAAATAGCCGTGCAAGCTCAGGATCGCTGTTTGCGAACAGTTGGGTGATAAAGTCTACGCATAGATACGTAGACGTGGTTGAACTTAGTAGGCCACTAACCTTAGATCAACGAATCTCCTCCTTGTAATTCCAGTTACTTTCAGGCTTATCTGTAACCCTATATGCTAAGAAGCAAATAAATGAAATGAAATACTCATATTATTGACGCCGACAAAACGGCATGATAAAATCTTTAAAACTGTTTTTATACAGTGTCTCATTCATATCGGTCAGTATGGGAAAGTCTGAAACTATAAGACATACGAAGATCTGTTCTGAGGAACCATGTCATCGATTTTAATAAAAAGAAAAACTGCATTCATACATTTTAAAAAACATCTGTACTCCGTTCGGGAAACGAACCCGGTTGTTTTGAAAAAAAAAAAACTTCTATTAATCAAACACTAACAATCAATTGAAAAGCCCACTTAAAATAAGTATGTACCTAGATACTTATTCAAAGATTAAGATCGTTACCTAAACGTATTGAATATTGTATTGAAAAATGCGGCGGTCACTTCGAGCACCTACTAAAATAAATTAAAGTATGTGAAAACAATGCATTTTATTCATTTTAGACATCATGTTTCATACAGACATTTACTGCTTAAGACCTACACAATCGATATCTAAATAGAAATAGTGTAGGTTTTTTTTAAAACAACCGGGTTCGATTCCCGAACGGATTAGAGATGTTTTTTAAAATGTATGAATGCAGTTTTTCTTGTTATTAAAATCAATGACATGGTTCCTCAGAACAGATCTTCGTATGTCTTATAGTTTCAGACTTTCCCATACTGACCGATTTGAATGAGACACCCTGTATAACTATGTATTCTTCTTCTTCTTCAGGCTATATTAGTCCAATGCTGGATAACGCCCTCCCCTAATGAGCGCCATAGCGCCCTGTCTTCAGCTTGTCGCATCCAGCATTTCCCGGCAGTTTTTCGCAGATCGCCATCCCACCTGGTATGAGGGGGCGTGCTACACAACTTTTGCCGAGTCGCGGTATCCACTCAAGACCAACGGCTGTCGGTTCTTGGCGAGATATATCCAGCCCACTGCCACTTCAGCTCGCTAATTCTCTGAGGTATATCGATAGCTTTGGTTCTCTGCCGGATGAATTCGTTACGAATCCTATCCTTCAGAGAAACTCCGGGCATAGCTCTCTCCATAGCTCGCTGAGCGACTTTGAACTGGTAGACCAGCCCTTTCGTGAGTGTCCATGTCTCGGCTCCGTAGGTCATCACCTCACAGGTATGACGCACTGATTGAAAACTTTTTATGGGTATAGGTAACTATGTATTGGGTTTCGCGAATCATTAATAAATACAATTTAAGGTATCTCTCTTACACTTAAATGGATTGGAAAATGGAATGGAACGGATGTATTGTTTTTGCATGTCTAAGCTATGGCGTCGGGTAATTTTGGATCTGTCGTATAAAAATACTGTGTGTAGAGAACCCATTTTTTTATTTAGGTCTCCGCTTGCGAAATATTAAGCTTACACTATTTTTATTTTTAATGCACTAACCCGTGCTAAGGAACAAATTTAAAAACCTATTTAGAGGCTAAAAATTTCACCCATGCCGGGATTCAAACCCGCAACCTCTGGCTATCCGTACCAGATACCAGATCTGGCTGGTACGGATAGCCAGAGGTTGCGGGTTCGAATCCCGGCATGGGTGAAATTTTTAGCCTCTAAATAGGTTTTTAAATATTAAGCTATAAGGCCCAAATTTTTATTAGAGGACTGTAGTCCCCGTCTCCCGGCTACATGGTTTTTAAATGTTTCTTATATACGCCCCACTATAGGGCATATGCCTTCCCTCAGAGACAGAGAGAGTACGGGCTTAATTACCACGCGTGCCCACGGCGGATTGGCAATAACAAGGAGCTGGGGTTTTCGAACACCTCAGACACTTAGGTTTTATCACGATGTTTTCCTTCGGGATATTTTGCTACTATAAATTATTGTTATAGGCTACAGTGTTGATGGTATGGATGGCAAACGGTTGAAATCATTTCGCTTCATTTTTTTCTAATGACAAACCTTAATTGTACTTATTATTTGCAATAGATATATTTGTTTTCTCACCTTTTCATACAAGATTCACTAAAATGTATCCTCTTGACATTTCATACACTCAACAAACCGCCACAGCCCCTGACAGTTGAATTTCCTAGGAAGGGAAACTATTACAAGTCGTTGGCTACCAACTTATAATGGGAAAACTTCGTACAAATTCCATTGAAAAGTACTTTGATGAAGTGGTTAGTTATCTAGACCAACATCAATGTAGATCAATAGGAAAACCAAATAGACATGATAAAAGATTTTTAAATCCTCTTCCATAATCTGGGAACACATTTATTAATTACAAAAAAGCCTATGTTTCAGTAATAAACTAAAGTTTAACGAAGGTTAAAGCCATTTTCTGAAAGCCAATTTTGTTAAAGCCAATCTGCGATCCCAACCCGCATGCCCACCCCATGCCCAGGGGATTATGGGCATTACCCCCCTATGTTGCACAACCTTGTGCTATGGCGCTCATTAGGGGAGGGCTGTGTCCAGCAGTGGACTAATATAGCCTGAAGAAGAAGAAGAAGACAGCCATTTTCATAATTAAAGAAACAGTTCATAATCAGCTCGCAGTGTCATGGCGTCGAATGTGACGTCACTCCCAGAAACATCAAACGTCAAACAAAGCACGGGTGAAGTTTACCAATGTTACTTAAGCGTGACGTCACGCGGTGTGATTGCCATTTCAGACAAAATGGCTGAAAGCAGTAGGTATTATAACCTATTATTTTATTGAAAATATTGATAAACTATTTTTTTTAATAAAACTAAATCCGTATTTTAAATCCTTTTGTTTAGAATAGAAGTGTGATTTTGGCAACACTGTATTTGATAGCTGTCACACTGGTCTGTGCTCACTTGGACAACTTGCTTTTTTGTACACCTGTTTTTCTGAACAAGATTAGAGTGCGTGATAGTCCAATTTGTGATTGTGGCCTTGAGGAGGGTGACCTGGATCACATTTTTTTCAACTGCTCCCTAAATGACCGATCTTTAGAATTATACACGTTTCTTCCGAAAATCGATATCCCACTCCCTATTAATTTCGTTTCTCTGCTAACATATATGTCATCTGATTTAGCTATATTATTAATTAAATTTATTGGGGAAAATGAAATTAAATTATAATTTGTCTATGTATGCTCTATAAATATTTTATTATTTGTCCTTATAATATATTTAACTTCATCCTACCTTGTGTTTGTACTATAAACATTTTATATAATACCGATTTTGTAACGTATATCCGCCGCACAATAAGCCTCCACAGAGTAATCTCTATTTAAGTTTCTGTATGCTCTATTGCTGTATTATGGTCTATATGCGCATGTCGTGTCAATGTCAAGACGTGATTCTGGCAGAAATAGTCGACATCGGCTAGTTGCCATATTACCAAAATTGAATTGAACTTGCTTTTTTGATTGAAAAACGTGGAGTGGTTTTTCTTGGCCCACATTGATGTGGTAATTCGATTGCCGGGCTTGTATCTTCGTGTGAAGTGTGAGATACGTTCCGGGACGGATCCCGTGTTAATAATACCCTTGGTTTTGGGCGACGGATCGCCCAAAATAGTGGACAAATACATTGTCGTGAAAGTGCACTGCAGGTACGTAGCTTTCTGGGGACAGAGCTCTTGGGGGTAGACGGGGAAGTCTAGGGATCCCCAAACCTCAGTGCACCCACCCCGGGCGGCGCCGGCTGCCAAGTCGAAAGGCGTCGACGCGGACAGAAGTTGTAAGTTATTTGCTTCATAATTAGTTTTAAGTATTATTAGTATTTAAGTGGGTCGTTTACCCAACACGTTTTAATATTTACTTTCCCATTATCGTTTGTACTTTTCGCACATTTGTCCATTTTCCTTTAAATCTTTGAGTATTTGATACTATCATCACACATATTACGAGTCGATCCCCAAAAAGTGAATACTTCTACTTACAACTGTCGGGATCGTGGCAATTTGCAGTCTCTGGTCTCTGCCTACCCCTCTGGGATACAGGCGTGAGGTTACGTATGTATGTATGTATGTATAGTCTGTTAGCTGTTATAATATACCTCGGCTACTATCGGATGGAATCGGATATATTCGTGTAATAGAAATATCGGAACTATAAATGACACTTAATTTCGAAATCAGAACTCGATCATCAGTACGAAAACCGGCGAAAACCGAAGCCTACTCTAAAGCCCGAGTATATTCTTACATCTAACAGACTATTATGTTCTACTTACCACGTTGACTGTACAGGTTTATCAACGAACTACTGAATTGCTGTCGGCCTTTTACCGTTAGCCGTGATGTTTGCTTTACACAAATCCAACGTACAGGAAGAGTGTTTTTGCGCCACCTGCGCCTTGATTATGTAACTTTCACGTATACATCTGTGTGCGAAATAGGGATGTTTACTTAGCTCAGCCGTTTACATATGACACGCATAGTGGATACCGCGTCTCAATGGATATCCTATTACGTGACACAAAATTGCACGACAAAGTACAGTAGATATTTAACATAACATACATAACATTTACATACAGGCGCATACATTGCTTCTGACCCCACACTAGGATACCCTGTGTCGTGGGAACCAAAAACAGCGACATCACAATCATGGAAACATCCAATGGTTTTTTTGTCCCTAGCCGGGGTTCAAATCCGGAACCACTCGCATGATAGGCAGATGCCCCACCGCTGTGCGACAGAGGTCGCCGATTTCCTTTTTGCACATAATCGTTAACATAATCAAGGCGCTCGGGGCCGTTTCACAGAACTACAATTAATGGTTTACTGTAACAATTCGATGTTCCGACAAGTAGGTATAGTCTTTGAACTAAAACTTTCGTAAGCACAACACATTGTAGACTTTTAGTCCGGATCTACTTACGGGTGTTGTTATATCGGAAGAGTCCGACCAGTCTCGACGAGCAACCGACGACGCGAGCTCCGTCTCTGCTCACCATGATTAAGCTCTGCGAATCGGAGCGAAACCTGCTCGGAATCTTCCGATATAACAACACCCGTAAGTAGATCCGGACTAAAAGTCTACAAAGTATAGTCTTCTTCGGTCCTTCATCTCCAAGACACATTGTAATTCGCTTCACACAATAAATTAGGTAACTACCACTCCTGATGATGGTTCGCGGCAGTCTCTAATTCAGACCAGCTTAGCGCCCTGTTGGCTCTCGTGGTAGAGTATGGCCTACACCTTCCTCAGGGAAGAAACCCTTCGAAGGGGACGTAATGGGTTGATGATGATGAGTGCCATATTTGGACTATTGCTATTTTCCTTGGGTGATCCTTGATATGAAATGAAATTAAAAGGTTTTATTCAAAGTAGCGCAGAAACTGCGGCTTAATGAACGTTACAATTCAAACTAGGTGTCCATTTCAAAATCTAGAACATTTTTGAGAAAAAATGGATAATAAAACTCCAAACTAAATCTTTTCTAAGTCCTTAACGGAGTTTACATAGTCACAGTAAAAAAACCTATTTAGAGGCTAAAAATTTCATCCATGCCGGGATTCGAACCCGCAACCTCTGGCTATCCGTGCCATAGGTTTTTAAATTTGTCCTTAGCACGGGTTAGTACATTAAAAATAAAAATAAATAGTATAGTCACAGTAAGTGCTGAAAATCCCGGATCTGGTTAGTCAAACCTGAGATTCGATATCAACCCTTGTATGTCCTCACTGCTGGGGCACGGATCTCGTTCTGCATCGTAGAAACGTTAGGCCCGGCTGGACCCCCGTGGCGGAGTATCCACGGGGGTCAAGTCGGGGTTGGTGGAGGATTGTAAGACAGTGGCGAGTCTTACTTAGCCTCATAGTTGGGCCATTGTACGTAGCAAGCGCTGAGGTGTATGTTAACACTTCACACACTAGGGTTTCTTCACGATGTTTTCCTTCACGGTTAGCGAATTGAGTGAATTATATTGCTACTATAATTCACAAATGTACATAACTTAGAAAACAAATTAACGGCGCATGCCGGGATTCGAACCCACGGCCTCCGATTAAGAAGTCCTCCTTCTAATTCAATTAAATTTATTTCAACGTACAGAATTTACATTCTGTTTGCTGAATGTCAAAGTACCATGTAACATGAAAGTGAAAGCTTTCAAAGCCTTCGGGCCGTAGTGTGGTGGAGAAAAAGGTAGCGCGAAAAAAAACTCCACTCTGACCATCTTTTCTCAAGTCCTCTTAATATTATACATTATATTAAGAGGACTTGAGATCTCTTAAATCTTATACATAAGATACCGTATAACGTATAAGATTCCATGATTGCCATTAATAACTTCAAATGCTAAATTGTTCTATTCGCATTATTCAATTGTTTTACATAGGCCATAAAAACAGAACAAGCGCTGCGGCCAGACACACGAACAGTACTCGTTCACGAGCATAACGCAGAGGTCATCCATCATCAATCTCAACCAGGCAAGGCGGTGTTTCTGCCACTCGGCTACCACCGCTTTTTTAATCCCAGATCTATCTAGAACAAGTTTATTATTTATTTAGGCTAAAACCTACCGGCTAAACCGTAGGTTTTAGCGTAAGTATGACATTTTATTCAAAAGGGATTTATTAAAATCGGAAAACTCCACTGTTAAATAGGTACTAGCAGCTGTCCATGACTTCGTTCGCGAAGAAATTTTGATAATGTATTTTTCCGGGATGAAAAGTATCCTATGTGCTATTCCAGACTATAATCTATCTCTGCTTCGAATTTCAGCCCATTCCGTTCAACCATTCCCGCGTGATTGAGTAACAAACATACATTAATACAAACAAACTTTCATAATCACAATATTATTAAGATTAATTAAGTATTAACCTTAATAATACTACTAAGTTTAATTTCCAACGTAAAACGATAAAGATTGCCAGTGCTAATACTACGTAAGCCTCTATATAGTGAATTAATTACTTAAAACTGTAGTGCATATTAAATCCGGGTTGAATTTCAAATGGAAGTTTCAAATCAGGAAATGCAATCAGTTAAACTCCCACTGCGCTGAAATTCATGGAATTGTTTATTACATTTACATAAAGTTGAACATGACCACTCTATATTAATTACTTTGTCTCGCTAACTAGAATAGAATACACGTTTATTATTCTTCCAGTTGTAATAAGGTCTTAAATACCCTGCTAGGACGCTGCTAAGTTTACATTGAAAACAACCTTTGTATGTCCCCACTGCTAGGGCACGGGTCTCTTCGTGCATCGCAGGAAGCTTAGGCTATACTCCACCACGGGGGCCAAGTCTGGGTTGGTGGAGGATTATAAGACAATGGCGGGCCTTCCACCCAGAAGTTATCAAACCGCCCACAAGGCCTTTGACATGGCTTAACGACTGCCGTTACATGACAGCTGGCACCGGATTAACGTGCCTTGCGAAGCACGGTAGTTGATCATTTATTTAGCAAATAATCTCACCAAATATTAATCATTAAGAAATAGGTACATTAATAATAGCGTATGCTTGTAGGCTGAGCAGATGACAGTGTACTCTATGAATGACATGATGTCTACTTAAGGCGCTACGTGGTACTACGATGGCTGCTACTTATGTATCCAGAATAGAAAAAATAAACAAATGTATATGGCTAAATATGCTTTTATTGTTTTTCAAAGTATTCTCCACTATGATCGATGCACTTTTGCATTCGATGAAACCAATTTGTAAAACACTTTTTCCACTCTGATTGAGGTATCACCAAAACGTGCTGTTTGAACGCATCTACGGCATCTTCACGGGTCGAAAATCGTTGACCACGTAATTTATTCTTTACATTTGGGAATAAATAGAAATCATTGGAGCCAAATAACTTCTTAATTCAGCATAACTTTTAATATAATTTTGACATTACTTTATTTACAATTTTATGAACTTTTATTTATACATGTTGACATTTAATTTAATTTAATTTTACATTGAATGTTTTATTTCAATTGGTCTGTTGTATTGTGATATGTTATGTTTTACACACTTTAATGTTTTATTAATTAGATTCAAATTTTTTGTCATTAATTTTATTATAATAAATTTTAAATTAGGCGATCCAGCAACAATATTTGCACACCAAAAGGTAGAACATGAAGGATCTTAAGAATAAATTTAAAACATGATATTATGTACCCGTGTTCTAGCAAATAAATTATTTTTACTTTTTTTACAAATCAGGACTGTACGGTGGATGACCCATGAATTAAATTTTTTGACCATCCAAAAATGTAGTTGTTTCCTAAGATGTATGACAGCTGGCATTGTCATGGTGAAGTATGATTCTGCGTCGCTGGTTGTTTTGGCGTATTTCTTCAAATACTTCCG
The DNA here is from genome assembly GCA_934045075.1 of Yponomeuta sedellus. Lineage (NCBI taxonomy): Eukaryota > Metazoa > Arthropoda > Insecta > Lepidoptera > Yponomeutidae > Yponomeuta > Yponomeuta sedellus. Next base: position 13,322,222 of record OW203743.1, read on the forward strand.
GCAAACAAATGGTCGTGTACCACTCCGAATTAACCGTTTTGCGATTCTCCAGTGGTATTGTAGCCACATGGCCATTAATACTAAAAAAAGCTGGCCACCATTTGCTTTACAGTGCTTTTTGCACGAGCCACTTTCGTAGGGTTCGGCTCATTTTGAAACACCCAAACTGTTGATTGTTGTTTAGTTTCGGGATCGTACGCGTAGATCCAGGATTCGTCACCTGTGTAGATATTATAAACAGATTTTGAGTCGCCTCCATTGAATTTTTTTAAGGTTTTCTTGCACCATTCAACGCGAGCATCTTTTTGATCCTGAGTTAAGTTGTGCGGGATCCAACGCGAACAAATTTTTTTTACAGACAAATGTTCATGTAATATCCTATGAATGTTCGTCATACATAATATGTATGAATATTATGCATATTAGGCATATTATGCCCAGAATAGCCTCTAGCTCGCGATACGTAACATGGCGGTTTTGCATTAATAGTTTTCGCACAGCTTCAATATTTTGTTGCCGCTTTCGGGCGACCTTCTCTAACTTCGTCCGTGAGCTTACTGCGCCCGCGATTAAACTCACTAAACCAGTGATACACAGTCGTTTCTGATGGAGCTTCACCACCAAAAGTCGAAGTTAATTGATCTACGCACTGTTGTTGCGTTAAACCACGTCCAAAATCGTAATAAATCATAGCACGAATATTTTCACGAGTGAGTTCCATTTTTTTCAGCGATATGACATTTTAAACCCAACAAAAACAAAACACTAACGTATATAAGAGAAAAATATTAGCGGCCAGTATTTAAAAAAAGAACGAATTCGACCATTGAGGTCAGACATTGCGTTTAAAATTATTGGAATCCCAGATTCCGCATACATAAGTAACAGCCTATGTACCTAGCGCTGCCATTAAATAAAAAATATCATCTTTTGTAAAGCGTCTTCGGAAAAAGTGAACAGCATAATTTTTTATAAATATAGGTAGTAGCTCTAGACCCTTCTGACAAGAACATAGTTCCAAGAATCAAAGCAGAATTGTCCTAAACGGCTGTTTTGAACTGAATTGCCGATTAGAGTCCTAAGTTGTTAAACCAATGTTCTAGGCTGTAGGTTATAAAAAAATATTGTCAGTTTTGAAAAGAAACGTACGATAAAACAAGTTATGATTTTTCTTTTAATGGTGACGCTAGTTCAACATTATGGGAGGCAGCAGGCTCACTTGTAAAAAGAAAATCACACAGTGGCTTATTGGTTTGGACTATACTCAAAGTGAAAATTTGTTAAGGAGAGAGGCGTAGACTGTGTTTTGTATCTCGACCTATATCTCGACGTATATTCTTATTCACCCACATACACGTGTACCCTCACATACATAGTCACACTCATAAACTTCTAGACACACACACCCACACACACACACACACACACACACACCCACACACACACACACAACGAAACACACACACACACAACGAAACACCCACACATCGCACTTGTGAGTATGCATGCACGCACAGTGCAGTTGTTATCAACTCATAGAGTTGAAATGGGTTTTATTATCTATTTTAAATGTCAAATTTTTGTTATTTCGCAATTGTAAGCCTATAACATGTCAGTATTTTTAATTTTACGGCCATGTATTGAAAAATACTTTCGCCGAGGATTTTAATTCAAATTAACTATTGTATAATTTTATCGTTTAAGATCTAAAATGTCTTTTGTTTCATTATTGGAAGAGACTAGCTTGCACGACACAGGGAATCCTAGTGTGCAAGTTAGGGTAAGAAAATGACAAAATTACAGATATTGTTAGTATTGTTAGTAATTTTATATTATATTAATTATTTGTTAATATTAATTAATTAATTGTAATTGTTGTAATATTGAAAATGATGATATAGTACAGAATATGCAGTGCAATTTTTTATGTTCCAGCTATTAATTAAATCTTAATAAAAAAAACTCTGTTCGTAATGTAAACTAAGATTTATAAGTGTTAATCAGAAGCATGTAACTTAATTCAGTTGGTAATAAATAATTTTTATACTTTATACTACTTAGTTCGTATTGCATAACGCCTCAAAGCGCTTTGGGGAAAAAAAACATAACATTTTATAATACTTTTTCTGTCTAATAATAAACTTAAAAAATCTTTATATCTGTGATAACTATTTAGTTAACATAATATATTATCTCTTAGCGAAAAGACCGCCAATCGTATAACATTACTTAGATTTAAGAAAATAATCATGGTTGTAATATTTTTCTGGTTGTGCAATAAAGTGTTCTCTGTCTATCTATCTATTATAGCCTAGAACGTAGTATTAACATCCTAGGACTTTAATTGATTTCCGCTGAAATCGACCTATTTTTGCGGAAATCGCTTAATCCTAGCTTGTTGATTCTAGGTTCTATACCTACTGTAGGTTCTAAACATTGTTGTCATAGTCGTCAAGATTTAAGATCTATTTAGAGGGTTAGTGCATTAAAAAGAATATAATCAGATTTAAGATGTACACTTAAAAAAAACGTATTACAAAACAAGTTACAATTTTTCTTCTATTGGTAGTGCTTTTGCACCGCGTAGCGCCTTAATAGGCTTTGTGTGACAGTCGTAGATATAAACCACACATCCTAATACAGGTTCCGAGCCAACTAATTGCCTCTCTGTATGTTTCAGACACGAAACGTCACAAATACAACTAGGTATAAGAGGGATTTGACAAAGCACTCTCAAGTCAATAATGGAGCAGTCAGTAGACATACAATAAGTATTTATCTTCTATACTATAAAAATGAATCGCTGAATGTGTTGGTAAGCGCAAATCTCGAAACTGATTTCGCTAATTTTTTTTTATAATATTCCTTGAAGTACGAGGATGGTTCTTACGGAAAGAAAAAGATAAAAAATTAAAGAATCGATGGTAGGCGGTACGAAGTTCGCTGGGTCAGCTAGTTAATTATATATTTTTATTTGTAGAAACGCTCGTAGCCTAGCGGAACCGAGTGACTGGAATCAACCACTTAAGTTAAGCAACAACAAGCACCGTCAGGTGCTGGGTGGTTTACCATCCCGTGACTACCGCAAAGGGCATTTTTTTCGAGCGCTTCCATGCTTCGCAAGGCACGTTGAGCCGTTGGTTTCAGCTTCGTCGATAGTTGGCAGTCGTAAATCAGAGGCCTTAGGGCGGATTCAAAACTTCTGACAGAAAGATGAGCTACTAGTCGTTCCTCCACCAATCTGGACTTGGCCCCCGTCGTGGAGTATGGCCTCTACCTTTCTCAGCGAAGAGACCCGTGCCCCTTGGTGGGGACATAATGGCTTAATTATGAAGTATTTAACATAACATTTACATACAGGCACATACATTGCTTCTGGCCCCACACTAGGATACCCTGTGTCGTGGGAACCAGAAACAACGACATCACAAACATGTAAACATCCAAGACCTGGACTTTTTTTTTTTTTTGTTTCCAGCCGGGATTTGAACCCGGGACCTCTTGCATGGTAGGCAGACGCGCTACCGCTACGCCACAGAGGTCGTCAATATTTAGCTAGTTGCAAAGGTGCAATCGAGATTGAAACCGTTAAATGATTAACTAATAACTAAGTATGAGCATCGCGAGTTGTTATACCCTAATTATTTAGGTGTGTGGGAGGTACCACATTTTTTTAATTTCATTATTCCTTTTTTGTTTTACAAATCGCAATGAGCCTATTTTCTATAAGGTAGGTAAAGGGTGATTTTAAAATCGTTAGCAATATTTGGAAGGAATGTGGTTTTCGTTCCGATTAACATAATATTGATTGATTTATCAGCAATAGTAAATAATTAATACGTATTTGTAAATATTCGTGATTTCCGAACTTTGGTTCCAAACTGCGAATACAAATTCAAAGTGTAGCAATACCAAGTACCACAAAGTTGAAAATGTTTTCTAGAATCTCATAAATGTGTAAGAGCTTGTCTTCCGATATGCGTAAAAAATTTACCCCTTCAGTCCTGACCCTGATTCAATCCTGATCAAGGTCACTGAGGAGATAGATAGATAAAAACATTTGAGATTAAAAGAACAATAAAGCGAGTTGGCCGGCGCCAGCCCTAAGACTCTCTCGATATTTTTTTCTATTTTTATTATTTTTCACCCTGCTATTATTAGTTACTGCTTAAATGAAGTAATTTTGGGTAAGTATAAAATAAATGTTTGTCGCGTACCAAATCTTAGCTAGCGCCATAACTTTCTATATAACGCTTAGAACCTTAAAAAACACCTTACTTTGCAGGCGCTTATTAATAAAATTGTAAGCAGCGAAGTTACTGTGCTGCCAATTTAGTTTCCGAGGCGGCGAGTGAATGGGACAAGTCCTCGTTTGTCACCTATTCCTAATGGGGTTTATGGCATTGTTCCTCCGAGCGAGGAAGTTGGATTGGGGTTTGTCCTGCTACGTCAAGTTTTCGTATTTAATGTTATCATCATAGGCCTTTGCGTCCATTACGGCCGATTTAAGCAATGCCTAAGAGTTTGACACTCCCTACTGCATGTACGACATTATAAAGAAAGAGCCCGGTGTCGGGCTAGTACGGATGTGCCTCCAGGCTCTATTGTCCGACAGTACCTGGCTCCATACTGCGTCGCAGGTCTAGCGGTCCTCTCGAACTTCCTTTCTACAGGCTTATTTTTAGTCCAGTAGCAGATGCCTAGTTTATCAATGCTGTTCATCTAGTTACATTCCTAGATTTATTGTGTGTGTACTACCTACTTAATACTATTCGACCACCGATCTGAAATAAGTTTTCCCTTCGATCATACTAGTAAATTTGACAGCTCAACAAAACAGTTGAATCTAGTTGAGCAAAGGATATATTAATAGGGATGCTACCTAGTTCGTTATTCTTTCAAAAGTCGGTCTTCACATCTCGAAAATATTTCTCTTTTTTTATTAACTGCATAAAGGTGCGTGTAAACGACGCGGGGTAGCACGATCCTACGCGAGCCAAGCCGTAGAAATGCGGCTACATCGCGCTGTTGAACTGCGCTCTTCGCGCTCTGTATCATCTGTTTAGATGGCGCGACACAAGCCGAGCCGAAGATGGCGCGCGCGCCTTTGATCTGTGTCGAAAAAATCGACAAGCGATGGATCGTGCGAACTTTGCCGTGCCGCGCCGAGCGTAGTTGTTTAAACAGCACGAGGCGCGCTGCGGAGCTAGGCTTGGCTCGCGTGTTTGCGCGCCGTTTAAACGCACCTTTAGAAATACACGTACACCTAATGAGTTCTCGACAATTGCAAACGATATTTAGACCTTTACTTTGCCTTTGCTTAGCCATAGAAAACCATTGTTGGTTCATCTTTTTGGACTGACAAAGTTAATAGTAACGTAGCAAGGTGGTTAAGTTGCGTGCGAGTGTTATAAAATAGAAATTTTAATATTGGAAACGTTGGTTAGGCTTCAGGCCGGGACTAAGACTAATTTTAGCTACCTATGCCTAAGGCTCCGCAGGGGGATGTGTCTGTTCCGTATCCGTTGGCTGAGTCAAGTGTCTGGGCCCAACAAAGTTGTTATAATGTCTCTACTTGAAAATAGAGCTTGCTTGGCCCAGCAAAAATTGTAGAGTCAGCAGACGTAACTAGGTACCATACCACATGAAATACGAATGACATAATATTGCCGTGGGTGCGTAAAATTCAAAATGGTATCTACTGACTCATTTGGATCTTATAATCGTATCAATTGTTTTAATGAGATGCCTATTATTTAAATTAGGCATGTAGTGCAGTACTTATTATAAGTGATTTAATAGTAGATAGATAGATAGAGAACACTTTATTGCGCAACCAGAAAAATATTACAACCATGATTTCTTAAATCTAAGTAATGTTATACAATTGGCGGTCTTATCGCTAAGAACGATTTCAAGCGAGCGATTTAATAGTAGGACCTAATAAATAAAATAGCAAAGCGGCTCTAACCCGTACTAGCACTTAGAACTCAAGTTCGAACACAGCATTTGAAGTGGCAACCTCTGGAGATGTCTGGAAGGCTGAACTGCAGCTGAATCGAGTCGGACATTAGGTAGCTACGTGGAAGAAAACTTCACAGCTGCGCCTCTATTTTATAAGTCTCTACCGGGTTGCTGAGGTCTATTTTTAGACACTTCACCTTTCAAATACTACGTAGGTACGTATTTAGGTACCTATTACTATAATTGGTAGGTAAGTACGGTAGGTACTTAGACACGTTTCTACCCAAAATCGATATCCCCTCCCTATTCATTTCGTTTCTCTGCTAACATTATAATATAGCCATCATTATCATCATCAACCCATTATGTCCCCACCGAGGGGCACGGGTCTCTTCCCTGAGGAAGGTATAGGTCAACCACGGGGAGCAAGTCCGGATTGGTGGACGCTTTGTACAAGACTAGCGGCTTGCCTTGCTGTCAGACAGAAGTTTCCAAGCCGCCCTAAGGCCTCTTGGGGCTGACTTGGCTTAACGCCATCTAGCGACGGCAGCCGGCACCGACTGCTTAACGTGCCTTGCGAAGCACGGAACCACTCGGAAAAATGCCACTGGCGTTAGTCATAGACGGTCACCTATCCACGCACTGAACGCGCCCTATGTTGCTTAACCTTCGTGATCATTTAATATCCCTCGGGCGATTCTACCCACTTACTTATTTACTTCGATACATATTCCTCGAATACCTACCGTTCCTTACTAAAATACGTTACTAAAAAAAACATATCCTACCGTTCTTTCAGCGTGATTAACACGTAGGTAAATCTATGTCACGACTGTCTAAAGGCGTGCGCAGACGAGGGACTTTTGTCCTCGAGGGACAAAAGTCCCTGAATCGTATAAAATGTCCTCCGAGTACTAGGTAACTTGTCGCGGACTCTACGCCTACGGAGGGCGGTCATTTTGTTCCCCGGAAATTGAGTGAAGCGTAGGTACGCTATTGAAGCGAATATTCCGAGATTTTATTGTGTTGTAATTTACATGAAGTTGAAAAAGACAAGGCGTTTTCAAAGACAACACCGAACTCTTGTCCAGTCCAGTCTCTTGATGTCCTCGGTAACTTGAGGGACTTTTTTTACGGGGTACTTTTAGTCCTTCGTGTGCATTATTCGATACAATTTATAAGAGATCTATATCGACGGACAAAAAAGTACCCGGGGGGCAATCCCTCGTCTGCGCAGGCCTTAACTCTTTCCGTTTCTGTGCTAAGCCGCGCGCACTGACGGCGAAGGACGCGAAGAAAGAATACCTCAAAAACCTATTTAGAGGCTAAAAACTCCACCCATGCCGGGATTCGAACCCGCGACCTCTGGCTATCCGTGCCAGCGCTGTTTCCAACTGAGCCAATGGGCGACTCACCGGCATCAGTGAAATTTCGAACCTCTTTACAATAATCTCTGTATTACGTACAGGCAGCGACATCTGGCTGAAGTAATTTGCATTACCTACTTGCAGCCCTGAGTACCTACTTTGCAGTAAGGTTTTTAAATCGGAAAGATATCGCTGTACCCACATGACTATAAGTATTAATTTTAATGCACTAACCCGTGCTAAGGAGCGTAATACAAAGATTATCGTAAAGAGGTTCGAAATTTGCTTTTGCCGGTGAGTCGCCCATTGGCTCAGTTGGAAAAAGCGCTGGCACGGATAGCCAGAGGTCGCGGGTTCGAATCCTGGCATGGGTGGAATTTTTAGCCTCTAAATAGGTTTTTGAATTGTCCTTAGCACGGGTTAGTGCATTAAAAATAATATAAACTATATACCTATTTATAAGGGTTTTTTGCTGACTGTGGAACCCAAATAAAAGGCTTGAAGGCTTTAAGTCCACGTTCTTTAGACACGATGAAAGGAAACTGAATGTCGTAACACAGACTATTCGTCTACTTCAGCAGCAGTTGCTCGCTAATTGGCAAGAGATCCAATAGGTGCTGCACAATGGGCATTGTCCTAAATATCGACAATAGTTAGTTACAAATGATACTTCATTTTAAATATTGTATACGAGCAGTAAATAGATTCAATTTTAAAGGAGATTGACCATTTTTGTATGAACGTTGGACCAAGTGCTGCCCAACATTGAAACATGGTACATAATGTTCCTTAGACTAATACCAGACTGTAACCCAAAGCGCTTTAGAATCTATCCGAGGAGTACTGAGAAAAAAAATATTTTTCATAGGATTTACATTGACGAAAAATCATAACCAACAGCTGTTTTTTTGAAATAAAACACGGTATAATGTGAACAATGGATTATTTATTACTATTATTATAACACTTGCTAAGGATGGTGCTATAATAAATCAATCATTTATTCGTCACATGATCATGATGTAAACATTAATGATACCTAATCAATCATCCTCATCGTCATCTATAATTATTGAATCTAAAAAAAAGCAGGCCGCCTTACAACGTCTTCGTGCCTAGCCCACCCCAAAAACCAAACTAGGCAAACAACGTGAGCACAACTGCCGATCGTTCCGAGCAGGTACAGACAGGTATTCTCACTCACCGTGCGCGAAAGAGACAGACACATACACATCTGAATATTAGGAAGCGAGACTTTTAATTTCTCTCAAATCTCGCTGTGATTTTGTACCGTACCATTCGATCAACTTGTCTTGGAATTGAAAAAAAGAGACAGCGCTATACAAAGCGGTCAACATACAAAAAACTTGCTTCGAGCGATACTTGCGAGGTCGGGACCTGACTAGAGGAAGAATAAATAAGATAATAATATTAAACAACAACGTAAATATTATAAAAAAATGAAATATCAAAAGTTAAAGTGCTACAAAAACCATAAGATATATTATTAGGTACTACACAACCTCGTGGATGTTTTTTTTTTAATTATTTTTCTTAAATACCCTTTTATGTATAGTTTGTCAAAAAATTCAAGAAACCGGAAGTGAAAGTTTATTATTGGTATTAACGAAAATCACGACCATTTACTACCTTGAATTAAGTACAATACATAATTTTAATGCAATGACTGTAGTTTTTATTTTCATAATGCTTGCAAGTGCAAGAAATTAACTAACACAGACAAAAAGTCTGAGCAAAACTTTACTCTTTAATTTCTACACTTTTTGGTCAAAGTGTAAGGTAAAATAAAAAATTACTCCCACGCCTGGGCAGCATTTGGTCCAAAATGGTCAATCTCCTTTATAATGTTCACTGATTTCTTGTATATTTGTGAATAGGTAAGAGTGCGACTAATTTGACCTTCGTTTTACACGTGAATCTAGGTACTTTCTCACCACAGTTCAAGTCTGAGGTTAACCTTCTGTGTTTTGAGCCAAGATTATTTATTTAAAAAAATTTTGGTACTGGTATCAACCCTTTGTATGTCCCCACTGCTGGGGCACGGGTCTCTTTCTGCATCGCAGGAAGGTTAGCCCATACTCCACCACGGGGGCCAAGTCCGGGTTGGTGAATGATTGCAAGGCAATGGCGGGTCTTACTGTCTGAAGTTATCAAGCCGACAGTAAGGCCTCTCACAATGGCTGTCATTACATGACAGCCAACACCAACTGCTTAGCGTGCCTTGAGAAGCACGGAAGCACTAGGAAAAAATGCCGCTAGTAGTAGCCACGAGGATGGTCACCCAGCCCCTGACCGCGCCTGTTGTTGCTTAATTTAGTGATTGTTTTATGCTGTCCCCGCGAACTTTATACCGTCTAACAGTCGATTCTTATTTTTTTTTATTTTCTCCGTAAGAAACATCCTCGTACTTCAAGGAATATTTTAAAAAAAGAATTAGCAAAATCGGTTCAGCTGCTCTCGAGATTTGCGCTTACCAACACATTCAGCGATTCATTTTTTTTTTTTGCAGATAAAATTACCTAGTTCTTTTAGGACAATGCTCATTCAGAATAAGCCAGCCTACATGTAAACTTTGTGAGCATTAAGTAACAACCTCCTTTTTTTTGTTATTATTTGCAGGCCTTATATCGATATGGTACTTAATAATACCGAAATAAAATCACACTGATATTTAAAAATTTAAAATCTTTATTTTTAATACAATAAAAATGTCTACCTAAGTAAATTACATTATTACATTGACATAATGACGTTTTGTAATGTTACAGTAGGTATGTATGCAAACTATTCCGATTTAAGTAAATTAATTTCTTCAAGTATAACCACAATCATTTTAACCAGGGATAAATATAAAAGTCACTAAGATTAAGATACTTATTTGACGTTTTGTTGGACTCTTCCGACAAAAATCAAGTAAGTTAATCCGGATTTAAGTCAATAAGATTAAGATAAGCTAAGATTAAGATAAACTACCTTTTATCTACTTTACATTAAAATGTAATCCTTGTCTAGGTAATAAACAGAATAAATACCTATTAGGTAAATGCATCAGCTTCTTAAAGAAATGCTTACGATCTATAAAAACACGATTTCTGTGAGCACTCTTTAGAGTATGTTTATTTCAATTGCGTTTACTCCTTTTCCTTGTAAAATGTATTTTAGTGAGCGTTTTAGGAGTGTTTTAAGGAATTGTGTTTTTATAAATAAGGCTGTAAGAGAACTGAGGCACGGTTCCTGAATAAGGCCAGGTTTTCACGATCTTAGTACGCTCGGACCGAGTACGCCATCCGAGTAAACTAATGCTCCTGATTGGACAGTTTTTCGCGACAACACCCAAAATAGCCAATCAGAAGCATTAGTTTACTCGGATGGCACACTCGGACCGAGCGCACTAAGACCGTGAAAATGCGGCTTTAGTTGAAACTACGCAATAACTGTCAAGGGCGCGTTACATAAAACTGCATTCAGTGTACGTCGAACTGTCGTAGTTCACTATGACAATTCGTCGTACATTGTATAGCGGATTAACCCACAAATTGACAAGAAGAAAGCACGAAATAGATCTATCAGGATCGTGGCAAGTGGCAGACCTTAGTCTTTGCCTAGCCCGGGAGATAAGTGTGAGTTTATGTTATATAACAACTAGAAAGACTGAAAGATTATGACAATAAAAGTTATGATTATGATTGTATGTACGGTGGACAGCAGGTCAATCTTTACATTTTTGTTGCAAAGTCGTAACTGTAACCCTTAACGTAACTGACTAGAGAGCACGTAGGTGAAGATTGGTGAGCTGTCGACTGTACTATTGGCTATGCAATGTACATCGAATTGCCATAATGAAGTAGGTACGAATTGTAGTTATATAGGTAAAACGCGGCCCAGATACCCATTTAATTGCCTGCAATTAAGGCGCAAAGCGGTGCCAACTAGCGCCACCAATAGAATAAAAATCATAACTTGTATACCTAATTAGAGGCTAAAATTCCACCCGCGACCTCTGGCTATCCGTGCCAGAGGTCGCGGGTTCGAATCCCGGCATGGGTGGAATTTTTAGCCTCTAAATAGGTTTTTAAAATTGTCCTTAGCACGGGTTAGTGCATTAAAAATAAAAATAGTATAACTAGTATACGTTTCTTTTTTTTTTAAGTGAACGTCACATATCTTAACAACACTGGAATACAATTCTTCGAACATACAGTATAGGACCTAGGACTTTGATTGTAGGACTATGTTCTTGTCAGTAGATTTTGAAAAGAGATTTCAAAATCTACTGACTATATTATGATTTAAGATGTTCACTTTTTCCAAAGACACTTTATAAAAGAAGATAAGATTTTTTTCCAATGGTGGCTCTAGTTATCGCCGCCTAGCGCCTTAATGGTTGGCTATGGCAATTCAATGCAACATTGTGTGCATTGCGTTGCCCATTAGTACCTACCTATATCTACTTGTATTCCTACTTGTTAATCTGTGGGTTATTCGGCTATGCCACGTACGTTAAACTGTCAAAGTAAACCATGAATTGTATAGTTGTTTGAAAAAGGCTCCAGTTATCAACAAATTAAACCGCTTTTAATACCTGTAACTTTAAAATTGTCATAAATTATATTGTTATACAATCATGTAAAAAAAAATTATATATTGTATGGAAAAGGAATAAAAATAAATAGCAAATTTCAAACTTTTGCTTATTAATAACGAAGAAACGTTTTCAGGATTCGCGTTTTTTTTTTACAACAAAATCGTAGACCGCATTGTCTGGTTACTTGAAACAGTAAAAGTCTTAATTATAAGAAAATTGATCCAACTGGAACACTCTTAAAACAGAATTAAAGCCGCTTTAAGAGAATTCTTCCCGCGGGTGTCGTAAAAGGCGACTAAGGGACACAAACAGGGGGGTGGGCAACAGCGCCCTATGCAGTACAATTCTACCGAACTGCGATTCCCAACCCGCGTGCCCAGCGTGGGGATTATGGGCATTATCCCCCAATGATGGCACCACCTTACGCTATGGCGCTCATTAGGCGAGGGCTATATCCAGCAGTGGACTAATATAGTCTGGAGAAGAAGAATCCCAGTCATAGACCGATATCAACTGTGTCTAATAGTAGGATCGTTCTTATATAAATAAGACTCGACTTCTCTCTCTGAGAGAAAGCCTGTGCAACATACTGCAGGCAGTATGACGTCTATAGGCTACTTTGAAAAGACTCGAATCAAAGAAATCGAATTGCCTTAATATACCTGCCATAAATTTACTGCAATTGACAACATTTCAATTTTTAGCATACGTATTTTACTGTCTTAGCTTAGGAAACTAGATACGACATAAAACGAACCATATTTTTTTACTTTCGGAAATTCGATCATTTTCATTCATAATTTTCTGTTTGAATTTCGTCTTATTCTAAAAGGACGCAACCGCCAAACACATACGGCTTAATAATACTAACACCCGTGCCGCCTTTTTAAAAACCATTGGAATTAAGGAAAGGAAAAGTAAGTTCTCCGACATGACATTTGAATGAAATTGAAAATGACATCTGTCATATCATTTTTAATATAAGGCAACGGGACCTCCTCATTCCACCGTATGTATATGTGTGACGTCATCACACAATTGTTTTTATTTATTTTCTCTAAAATTAAGCAATAATAAAAATTCCAAATATTTTTTCGTAATCAAGATAGCAAAATTAAGAAACTGTATTTGTAGTTTTGCGCGTTGTAAAATATGAAATGTTGTCAGACTGGTTCTAGAGTGGAGACCGCGAATCGGCAAACAGTAGCATAACAATACCATCCGAGGCCCGTGGCAAATTGGTATGATGGGGCCCTCCTAGTAAAATGCTTTGAAAATGCGTTGAAATCTCTATAATCTATTTGAGTTGAAACACGGTCTTTAGTTGTAGTATAATGGTGTTAATATATATTGTAGGTATCCATACAATTTTATGTCGGGTTGACTTCTGAGCTCGGGGCCTCATGGACCGGGGCCCAGTTGGACTGGGGGCCCGTGGCATTTTGCCAGCCCTGCCACCCTATAGTTACGCCACTGTCGGCAAACGTAGCGTGGGACGCCCTTTGATCAGGTGGAGCGACGACATTCGCAAAGCGGTGGGCACTGACTGGAAGAGGAGAGCCGAAGATCGGGCTCAGTGGCGTGTCTTGGGAGGGGCCTATGCCCAGCAGTGGGCAAACACCGGCTGATTATAATGATGATTTACTCCAACTAAAGTCTGTTAGATTTAAGAATATACCTCGGCTACTATCGGATAGAATCGGATATTGCAATAAGGTAAGGTTTATTATGCATTGTTATTTATAACTTTACATACCTAACTAAAGTTTTAGCAGGAAGTAGTATTACACTCGTGTGCTTTCGGCGAAAACCGAAGCCTACTCTAGAGCCCGAGGTACGAGAATATTCTAAAAGCTAACAGACTGTACCTATATAAATTATGACAGTTCGATTTCATGAATATTCTCGTCGAATATTTCTTAAATATGAAACAGGCCGCTGTAAGAAATATCGCTAGCTATGACTAATTTGTGAGAGTATTGACTCGGGGGTAAAATAATGGTTCTATTGTAAAACGACGTGAGTATACGGTCAGAGTGCTAAGTGCGAGTTTTTAACTAGGTACTCGATCGCGTTAACGTAAACTCATATTTCTATGGCATCGAGGAAGCGCCACCTAGCGACAAGTATGGAAATTAAAATTGCTGAGTGCGAGTTGTAATGGTTTACGTTGAGAAGTGAACACGTTTACCAGCCAAAACACGAATAAACGCGAGTGCGAGTTGTACTGTGACAGCGTTTTGCCAGTTCGAACGGTTAACTTACTCATACTCACTACTCAATGCTCGATTAACGCGGTAGTAAAGTTATTCGATTGGATCTGTCAAACTCGCACTAAGCACTCTGTAAAACTAAATTATTATTAAGTATACGGGATCTCATTCTATAAACAATATAATAATTTCAAACGCTTCATCATGACCAGCAGATGTATAGCAACTAACCGCTTAAAATGTTTCTCTTCTGTTTTTTTTACTAGATCTTTAACTCAATACCCACAAATACCTTTATTGAGAAATGCAACTTGCCACAGTGAATTTCGAAGACAATTTTCTGTTCAAAGTGCCTTGAACTGCGACGTCACTTTGATGTTTCGTTTCAACAGAAGCTCAATAAATTGACGTCGTGTCATTAGTTGTTATTGGCAAAATAGAGAAGTGTTTCAAGCAATTATGACTTCAAAGATTACAATAATATTACTTTCTGATTACTTTAGTCTTCATCTCTTTACATAGACTTAGGGCGATTTTAAGACACGAAATTACGCTTTTATTACGTAAAAATTAAGGCTAACTTACTTCACTGGGGTGTCACAACCAATCTGCAAACTCGAAATTTAAATTACACATAGGTACTGAATTTAGCTTCAAACACAGATTCGTGTCATATTTTATTTTATCCAGTTTCACATGTAAATTTTTAGCAATAAATGCAAATCAAGAAAAAAAAACATATTTTGGCAATGTAAGTACCTACTCACAGAAACCTTTTGATTAAACACTTTTAGAATTTTTTTTATATTGTATTTATGTAAAAAAATTAATGCAAGATGTATTGGCTGCGCAGCGGTAGAGCGCCGGCCTCAAATTCGGGAGCCCGTAGGTTCGAATCCCGGCAATTACCCGGCGTACTCAACGCGGATTGACAATTTCATGCGCTGGGGTAGTAACACTTCAGACACTCCCATTTCCTCACGCCGTTTTTCCTTCACGGTTAGCGAGTGTATTGCAACTGTAACTTCACAAACTTCGCTCCTATAATACGCGCAAATCCTAAACGATTTCAATCGTCCGACTGTCGAACTCCATACTCATTGCTATCGCATACTTCAGTATTCTGACACTTGGTGCGCTCTATGCCTCAGTTCCTTTACACACGCTGTGATTTATTTATTTATTTTCGATATGCGAAACTAGCGCAATTTATTTACAACTAGTCGACCCAGCGAACTCCGTACCGCCTAACAGTTCTTAACGAGTCTTTAATTTTTTTTATTTTTCTCTCCGTAAGAACCAAATAGAAATATTGTAAAAAGAGAATCAGCGAAATCGGTTCAGCTGCTCTCGAGATTTGCGCTTACCAACACCTTCAGCGATTCATTTTTATATTACCTATAGAGAAGATAGGCGAACAGATTATTGACTGGCAACCAGCGCCTCCTTCTGAAAAATTCTTCTTGAGTAACTGAGGATGACTCAGACTGCAAACGTTCGGACCCGCTTCGGTTTTACGTCTGGAATCTATCTGAAAAGGCCCCGGACCGGCCTTGGCACAATAAAGTCCAGACACACGACTTCTGAACTTAAATACGTTCTAAATTTAGTTTAAAAAATGCTCATTTCGTGTCAAGACGGTAAAATTTGTCGACCTCGGTTGTTTACCATATCAACAAGAAATAATAATAAATTTTAATTGCACTTCCAGAGACATCCAATAAGAGTTCTACTCGTTTAATACAGACTTTTAATACTTCGGAACAACTTTTGTTCTGTGTTTCTTTTTATGATTTGTATCTCTCTGGCTATCTGGTTTGCAC
The DNA here is from genome assembly GCA_934045075.1 of Yponomeuta sedellus. Taxonomy (NCBI): domain Eukaryota; kingdom Metazoa; phylum Arthropoda; class Insecta; order Lepidoptera; family Yponomeutidae; genus Yponomeuta; species Yponomeuta sedellus. Next base: position 13,338,195 of record OW203743.1, read on the forward strand.
GACGACTCCGCTCGCGTGTTTTAAACGTCACGCGAAAAACACTACGTTAATTGTCAAAAAAAGTCATTTTATTGCACTTTAGTGCCATTGCAATACCCATGCAGCAGTGCTGCATAGTGCGCTATGCAGCTGTAAGAGTTAGCCATCTTCTGTAGGGTCTATAAAGCGCCCTTTTAGGGTTTTCAGCAGTTGTATAGGGGTTCTATAGCACGCTATACATCTGCAATAATTAATTTTCTACTTCTCTCTCTCGATCTCATGGAAGCATCACTCATCGCAATCGTAGTGGCGCGGTTGAGCGAGATGGTCTAAGGAGTTGACGCTTTCGACACGAAAGACGAAGCCTGCTCTTCGATAACCGTACAAGACCTAGGCGCATCAAACGTGTACAGTTGACAGCCGGTCAACCTCTACATGGTTGTTGTAAAGTCGCCCGTAAATTAACTGAGTAGAATGCAAGTAACCAAAGAGAACCAAGGTGTGTGCAGGAGTGTGTAGGTATGGCAACACCACAAGCCGACACACACACACACACACTATCCCTTTTAAAAATCTTACTATAGAATATAAAGAGTCATTCTCTTTCCCTTAAGAGACTTCTAAACGGGTAATATTTTGACTGCAATACGTGGCCGACAACTATTAATATAAACTGACATTCTAGCGCCGCAGGCCGGTACACACTCTCTCTTTCCCTTAGACAATCTAACTACAGAAGATAAACTAACATCCTAGCAGAAGTGAACATAAATAATCCGTCACAGAAAAAAACAGGGGCAAAAAGCGTTAGAATCCAGTACGCAGTCCGAGTTTCAGAGCTGGGTTTTCCATATCGAGAGCAGTCTTTCACCCAGAATTTGTCTGCGTTCGTCCGTCTATCAGCCGAGAAAATTTAACAGAACACCGCACTACCGACGTCATTCCTTTGGCGTTGACGGGGCACTGTCCTCGGCTTTTCTTTTGCTACCTGAAACAAAAACAAAACTTCAATATAAATATTTTTTTGTGTTTGTAAGTTTGTCCGCTTCTATGACCCTTAAACAATGGTCAGATTTTAAAACATAACACCTCTATCGATTCGAATAAAAAGTGACATTCTATATTTCCTTAATCTAGCTACAGACTATAAAAGTTACATTCTAGCGCCGCAAGCCAACACACACACTCTCTTTTTCTCATAACACCCTTATAACAATGTAGCTACAGAATATATATTAATATTCTAGCGCCGCAGGCCGACACACGATCTTTCTCTTGTATGACAATCTAGCTGCAAAATGTAAAGTGACATTCTAGCGCGGCAGGCCGACACACTCTCTCTTACCCATAAATCTAGGTACAGAATATAAAGTGACATTCTAGCGCGGCAGGCCCACACACGCTCTCTCTTTTCCTTAGACAATCTAGCTACAGACTATAAAAGTGACATTCTAGCACTGCAGGCTGACACACATGAAGGATCTTAAGAATAAATTTAAAACATGATATGTACACGTGTTCTAATTTATTCCGCAAATAAATTATTTTTACCTTACTTTTATTTTACTTTACACAATCTCTTTTTTCCTTATAATAATCTGGCCACGGAATATTAAGTGACATTCTAGTGCCGCAAGCCGACACAGACACTCTCTTTCTCTTATAACTATGTAGCTACAGAATATAAATTAATATTCTAGCGCCGCAAGCCGACACAAACTCATTCTTTCCCTCATAACACCCTTATAACAACGTAGCTACAGAATATAAATTAATATTCTAGCGCCGCAAGCAGACACAAATACTCTCTTTCCCTCACATAACACCCTTATAAAAACGTAGCTACAGAATATAAATTAATATTCTAGCGCCGCAAGCAGACACAAACACTCTCTTTTTCTCATAACACCCTTATAACTATGTAGCTACAGAATATAAATTAATATTCTAGCGCCGCAGGCCGACACACAATCTCTCTTTCCCTTATATGACAGTCTAGCTACAGAATATAAAGTGACATTCTAGCACTGCAGACCGACACATAATGTCGCTTTCTCTTATGCCAATCTAGCTACAGAATACAAAGTGACAGACACACTCTCTCTCGTACGCTTACGCTTACACCGCACTTATATGATCGCTACAGAATGTGAAATTACATTCTAGCGCCGCAGGTCGATACACACTCCCTTAAATATGTAGCTACAGAATATAAAGTGACATTCTAGCATCAAAGGCCAGAAGACACTCTTTCCCATCTAGTTACCGAATGCAAAATTACATTCTCTTCAGGCCGACACACTATTTCTCCTTCATTATATCTTTTACATTCATTCATTCATTCATTCACTCACTCACTCACTCACTCACTCACTCACTCACTCACTCACTCACTCACTCACTCACTCACTCACTCACTCACTCATTCATTCCCAAACCCGCATGCCTAGCGTGGGGATTATGGGCATTACCCCCTATGACAGCACAACGAGGCGCTCTTTAGGGGAGGGCTATGTCCAGCAGTGGACTAGTATATAGCCTGACGACGACATCTTTTACTGTATTGGTGTTTTTTTTAATGCTGTACCTTGTTCTTATTTTTGTGTTGTTCTTGTTTATGTGTATGTAAAGTGAATTATGACAATTAAGCGACATTCTTTAAAGTAACATTCTAGCGCCACAGCCAGACTCTTCCACTCCCTCTCTCTGTCTTTTTCTTTCGATGAAAACCTTTTCCATTTCTCTCCCCTAAGAGATTAGATTAGAACTCTTTATTGTACACACCAGAAAACGAAATACATTAAAAGGCTTACATATCTAAGTTTTGACGTGTACAATTGGCGGTGTTATCGCTAAAAGCTATCTCTTAGACAACCTTGGGATGGATAGAACTGAAAGATGAAGAGAGAAGGTAGCCAGGTGTACATGAAATATATTGGAAGAATATGTACATAACCCGACATACAACTAATATTCATAATATGTTAGATTACATTAATTAGTGTTTATTGCACACCATACATTTTGAGAGTACATGAAAAATTTAAATATGTTAGTTAGGTACAGTACTACACAACGTAAAAGTCCCTTCGGGAATCTACGTTCGCGCAGTCTAGGAAGAAGTGTAACGAAAGTACCCGAAGCTATAAGTACATTCAACATGATCTTTAACCGATACGGTTAAGGTGCAGAATTAATTGCCGCAGTAGCGCTACCTATTTCGCTCACGCTAATATTGCCAAACTAATAGTCACCTGCATCGATGACGTTGAATCAACCAATAGCAACAAAGGCGCGCGGCCTACCATAAAATGAAACTATCTGATCGGTCGATCAACTTGCAGCACATTCAAAACTTGGTCATCTGCGCAGGTACATCCGCGAGACTTATTTCTTGTGTAGCACTGTACTAACACTCCCACCTGTCCCTTCTCAACTCACCCGCATGCTGCGCCCGCGCCTTATCCGGCTTGTACTTCTCCCACTTCTTGTGGTTAAGGCTGTCAAAGTCGTCGCAATACTGCGCGATGTCCTTCAAGTAAGTCGCCAGGTGAAGCAGCTCGCGGTCCCGGTCACGGTTCAGATGCGCTTGCCGGAACGGCCGGATCTTCAGGCCGGACTTGGGGTTCATAATGAAGTTGCGCCGGATATCGTCGAACATTATTGTGTTCTTGCTACTGTACTGCGGGAACTTGCCCCAGATCACGCCCAGCGGCTTCACCTGTGGATGAAGAGAATGGCTTGTATTGGGAAATGGTTTAAAATGCTGTAAATCCTTTACAAATAATAAGAACTGGAACGACTTCAGGTGTTGTTTTATTTGTAGATTATTATTAAATTAAAACAGAAAAACTGGTTAAAAACGGATAAGCAGGTAAAATTGTCAGATCTGGTCGAAGGGTAAAGTAGTAATGATGAAAAATGAGGGAAATCGAAAAATGTGAGACTTAATTTAAATATTTGAAAATGATAGAAAAAGACATAAAAAAGGTGAAAAGTGGTTTGCACCGTTACAGGTTTAGGTGACACGCACACCTAGGGATCATGTGAAGCATATATTCAGTGTATATAGGATGACCTTCCTGGAAATAATAATAAATAATTATGGACGGATTACATACATCTTGTTAGCAACATATTCGTTCGTTAACAACCCTAGTATGTCCCCACTGCTGGGGCACGGGTCTCTTCCTGCGACGCAGGAAGGTTAGGCCATACTCCACCACGGGGGCCAAGTCCAGGTTGGTGGAGGATTGTAGGACAGTGGCGGGCCTTACTGTCAGAAGTTATCAAGCCGCCCATAAGGCCTCTGACACGGCTTAACGACTGCCATAAGATGGCAGCCCCATATTAAGTACAACTAAATGACTTGTGTCACAGATGCTAACTAGACGATAGATTTAATGCAAGAAATACATAGATAACATCAAAAACCCAAGACAAACTAGAAAAGTTCGTTTTCTATTTTGACCCGGCCGGGGATCGAACCCAAGACCTTCGGTTCTGCCAATTTGGTAGTCTTGTAAGGTTTTTTGGTACAATCAATCAATCAGCCTTTACCCCACCTCTGGGCATAGGCCTGCCGCAAGGCATGCCTCTTCCCTCTGAAAGTCCCTCCCTCGTTTCGTACAAAACATATCTCTTATTTTGATATCTATAATTTTATGATACATCAAAAGCCTTCTTTATTATGGAAATTGAAATTGAAAAATGTTTATTTATCACAGACAGATTAGAGAACATATGGATACTATGACAAAAAGTTAGAGACAAATTTAATATGTGATAAAAAGGATAGGGCTCAGCTTAGTGCTGTGAGTGCATGCATCACCATAGCGCTGATTTCCAGCCCGTCCTTGTTCTCCCTGAATGAAATGTAATAAAAATAACCGGATTTTTAAAAAAGTATTGAGTATGCTGTGCGGTGTCCGCCTAGAGAATAGCACCAACCCAATTCTTCCCGCGGGTGTCGTAAAAGGCGACTAAGGGACACAAACCGGGGGGTGGGCAGCAGCGCCCCCTGCAGTACAATTCCACCGAACTGCGATCCCCAAGCCGCATGCCCAGCGTGGGGATTATGGGCAATACCCCCTATGATAGCACAACGTGGCGCTCTTTAGGAGAGGGCTATGTCCAGCAGTGGACTAGTATAGCCTGACGACGACGACGGTTAAAAGTATACTTTTTTTATAATCTAAAATGTGTAAACGTTTTAACAAGTTTCTTGCATCTTTCCTACATCAAAATCCATAGCCTGTACTCGTTACTCACATCAATAGTGCCATATTTAGACGTGTGAACTGTTATCATGGCCAAGTAGTCCAAATGGAACATAATCTTGTAGTCATGATGCGTAGACACCCCTAGCAGTCTCATCTTTTCCTCGATCCACTTCATGCCGGTGGCAGACCAGATGACGATGTCATAGTCTTCGTACGCCGCGGTCAGGAACTCGTGGAGGAATGGACGCATCAACTCATAGCCTGAAAAGATAAGAGGAGAAAATTTAGCAAGGTCATGACAAAACTTATTTCAAAATTTTTCATTAACCTAAACTGCTTTCAATAACTAATGCTTTAAATGTATATACAGGGCAGTCCAAACGGTGACGTCCAAAAAAAAAATTTAGATTCATGACATCCAGGGGTATCCATATATAATGTATGTTGACCGATTTTTCGTAGTTTAGGAGTTATGATTTTTTTAATGTTTTTTTTAGAACATGCAAAAAAAAATATCATTATTTTTTATCACATTTTTATTAAGTTTTTTTAGATTTTTTTTTTTCTCATAATAATCCTCCTAAATTGATCTTTCACACATAAAATAATCAGCGTTCTAACGTTTTCGCAAGTTACAAAAATTTAGAGCGAAAAGGAATAATTTAGTAACGAGCGACTCTGAGTTAAATTTTCAATGCACATAAAAAAAATTAAAAAAGATATTCTTTAAATCCTGCATAGTTTCAAAAACTTTGGGGGACCCTAAGCATTCATAATAATAATAAAAAAGTAGTACTTCATAGGCTATTATTTGCTGATTTTCGTCTTCAAAGGTTCTGAGGTAAAATTTTCAAAAGTTCGTAAATCAATAAAAAAAAAAGTTTATTGCCAATTTTGTCATTCCTAAGCCAAAATTAACATAAGAAATGCCTCACGCAACACCACAAGTTCTCAGAAGTGAAGTCGGACATCATCACAGAAACGAATGAATTACTCATCCAATTGTTTTAAAAGGAGCTGCGTAACAAATAGGTTTTTACCTGCTTCTGGGCGATCTTATTACGATACGTCGTCACGTCGTTACTAAATTATTCCTTTTCGCTCTAATTTTTTGTAAATTGCGAAAACGTTAGAACGCTGATTATTTTATGTGTGAAAGATCAATTTAGGAGGATTATTATGAGAAAAAAAAAATTTGAAAAAACTTAATAAAAATGTGAAAAAAAAATCATGATATTTTTTTTTGCATGTTCTAAAAAATCATAACTCCTAAACTACGAAAAATCGGTCAACATACATGGGGTATATATGGATACCCCTGGATGTGAGGAATCTAAATTTTTTTTTTGACGTCACCGTTTGGACCGCCCTGTATGGATGATAATTATCACTGTCAGTAAGTCATATTGTTAAAAGATTAAAAGTGCCCATATTCTTGACATGGCTTCCCCTAAGGCTTGCTACTCTTTTCTGTCGTCAGTTATCTGCTGCTCAATCAGTCTCAGATTTTCGGATGGATTATTAGATGGCAAACCCTTGTTGCATAATGCAGTTTACCTATACTTATCAAGGAGGTTATATTCTTTTTTTAATGCACTAACAATTTTAAAAACCTATTTAGAGGCTAAAAATTCCACCAATGCCGGGATTCGAACCCGCGACCTCTGGCTATCCGTGCCAGCGCTCTTTCAATTGAGCTAATGGGCGACTCACCGGCATCAGTCAAATTTCGAACCTCTTTACAATACTCCCTGTATTACGTACAGGCAGCGACATCTGGCTGAAGTAATTAACTTTACTTTGCAGTTTTACATCGGAATGATATTGCTGTTTTACATCGGAATGATATTGCTGTACCCACATGATTATATTCTTTTTTAATACACTAACTGTTGGAGTTCTGGCATATTATAAGTTATTGGCCATAAGTTGCATTGACTTATGTTACGGTGACTTTTGTGTTTATCTTACGGTGTCACGGGTTTTGTAAAGACGTACGAAATACAGACATTCTGCTTGATATTATTTCTAGTGTTTTTCCTATGCTATCACGCTAAAGTATACTGCGCTTCTCTAACACTAACCCTTGCTAAGGACAATTTTAAAAACATATTTAGAAGCAAAAAATTCCACCCATGCCGGCAAGTGATGCAAATTACTTCAGCCAGATGTCGCTGCCTGTACGTAATACAGAGAGTATTGTAAAGAGGTTCGAAATTTCACTGATGCCGGTGAGTCGCCCATTAGCTCGGTAGGAAGAGTGCTGGCACGGATAGCCAGAGGTCGCGGGTTCGAATCCCGGCATGGGTGGAATTTTTAGACTCTAAACAGGTTTTCAAAATTATCAAGGAGGTGCTTGTAAATTTTTAAGGATGCCTTGCCTAGGACCAGTTTCTGAATTAAGAATTTCACTAAGTAATTCTTTAACTAACATTCGAACACAGTCTTTCTCTACTGAGAACTTAGTAGAGACAGCATTACAGTTAAGTATTTAGCAAAATTCTCAATACAGAAACTGGCCCTAAATACAATAACAGCTGAGCAGGGACTAAAAGTTGCAACAGGATGTACCAGGCACTTATGTCTCGGGCAAGCGGAGTAGATATTGTCTATTTGTCCATTGTCTGTGCTCTTACCTGTCTCTGCTACAGATCGGTGGTCAAATAGTGTATAGTCTATGTCCAGTACTAGGAGCTTCTTGCCTTCTCGGGGTTCATTCAGGATATTGATCTTGTAGTCTTTCACGCGCTTGTTTATCTTAGCTAAGTATATCTGTAAAGAAATAGAGTATAGTCACATTTATTATTAGTCAAGAAACCATAAGAAAAAAAATGACTTGAAGAAAAATTCACAGTATAAAGAGGCGTTTCAATATTTTCTCATGGGTTACATCAACAGATGATAAGTTATCAAGCCGCCCATAAGGCCTCTGACATGGCTTAACGCCTGACGGCCTCTGACGTGGTGGAGTATGGCCTAACCTTTCTGCAATGCAGGAAGAGACCCGTGCCCTAGCAGTAGGGACATACAAGGGTTGATATCGCTAAGTAAAATGATCACAGTCAGATTATTACAATACAATATAAAAAAAAAAGTAAAATTAAAAAATTGTAGGCTTTACCTCTTGATTCTCAACGTCCACCTCTTCCTCTTCAATATCCAGATCATTGACCACCTCATCTCCCACATCAGGCTTGGTACGGGCACCCTCTATCGCCTCCTCCAGGGATCCCATCATCATGATCTTGAGGTTCGGCTTGAGATTCAGCTCCGAGAGAGTGTAGTTGTCCGTTGCCACCTTGCCTGAAATATTTTTGAGTTGAAAATGTTAGGGCTTTTACGATGATTAAGCTGTGGCTTGTGAATCGTTTGTAGCCCCGGCTGCCTAAGTGATCTTAAAATTATCACGAATGTTGAGCAACGTAGGGCGCGTTCAGTGCATAGATGGGTGACAAATAATGGCATTTTTTCGAGCGGTTACGAGCCGGCACCAACTGCTTAACGTGCCTTGCGAACAAGGCACGTTAAGCAGTTGGTGCCGGCTGCTCTTGATAAATGGCAGTCGTTAAGCCAAGTCAGAGGTCTTAAGGTGGCTTGAAAACTTCTGACAGTAAAACCAGCCACTAGTCTTACAAGCATCTACCAATCTGGACTTGGACCCCGGGGTGGAGTATGGCCTATACCTTCCTCAGGGAAGAGAACCATGCTACTTGGTGGGGACATATTGGTTTGATGATGAAGCTGTGGCTCTTGATGGTGCCGCATTTGTTAAGTAGTAATTTTGTTGAGCTACCACACCAGAGGTTGTGGGCTAGAAGCGCCCTGGATGCCCATTAATGGAATTAATAATATTCAAGACAACTAATCGAGCCTAACGTGTTCATTACATAAATTTGCCACACACCTATCTCTTTGGATTCTTAACATTCATATTAATTCATGCATTTGTTTAGTTTGAGATTTCCGTCTTAGTGCCTTTTCACATGCACCCAGACGCCGGGTAAACCAGAGAACCGGGCTTAGCAAGAGCTTACATATGGACCCGGTTTGAACACAGTCGCCGGAGGAGCGATCTCAGTATTTCTTGTTTATATAAGCAGGCATAGCCTTAACCCATAGGGACAGGCTGCTCTTCTACGAGTGTCATCAAGACCTCCACATCAATTTAGTTTCCGTTCATTCTGCTAAGCAAGGCAATATACTACTCGAAGTGAAGCTAGCGGCTGCCGGCTGGTTTGGGTCTGGACGCGTCTATACAAGTCAATATGTTACTGAAACCAAAACCGGCTTTATAGTCGATAAACACGGCTGACACCCTGTCGCCGGCCAGTCATTGTGCATGTGAAAGCTGTCATTAGACCTCATACATTACTACTTTACCCGGCCCGGCGACCGGACGGTGGCCGGGTGCATGTAAAAAGGCACTCAGCATCCAGTAGTCATTTATATTTATGGGTATACTCATGGCATTGCTGTGTAACATGTATGAAAATACAAGCAATTAAACAGTGGACAATCTACTTCTGTTTATTATCATTGAAATTTGCTCATCAATCAAATCAAAAAAGTTTAATGCAAAGTAGCTGAAAGATAAACTAGGTGTCCATTTCAAAGTCTATATCAATTTTGGAGAAAAAATTAAAAAAAAAACTCCAAAACCTCAGTTGTATTAGCATATAGGCCTGCGCAGACGAGGGAATATCCCCGGATACTTTTTTGTTCCTCATTATAAATCTCTTAGAAATTGTCCGAATAACGCACACAAAGGCATTTATTATGATCCAGGGACTTTTGTCCCTTGGGGACAAGGCCTTAATTGTTCCCCCACACTTAGGAGTAGATTGATGATAGCTTTTATAGCATAAAGTTTAAATGGTACAACTAAACCAGCGGGATAGGTAGTCAGTTAGACCTGAGACTTTCGCACTTAGCCACATAGATGGGCCATTGTATATTACAAGCGCTGAAGTATGTAACTTTTCAGACACTAGGATTTACTCACAATGTTTCGCTTCACTTAGCAAGGGGTATTGCTATATAATTTCACAAATGTACATAAAATCAAAAGCCTCCCAACAACCTCCCAATTGGGAAGCCGTAGTTCTACCACTCCGGTACCTCCGCTGCAGCGGGATTTACTATGCAAAGTATGACGAAGCTGTCTGTTTCTTGAGCATTGTTTTGTTTAGAAAGTGGATGAGTCATAGTTTATACCAATTTGTCAACATTGTTTGCCCTCGTTGAGCCGCATTTTGATTTGAAATAATGTGGGTTACGAAGGCTTAAAAAGATGGCATAGACTTAAACTCAGCCTCCAGTAGAAATAACCACGTTCTTCTAATTTATTTACCACGTTGACCATGCGTTTGGATTAGACACGCGCCATTGAAAAACTGTCGTTTTATCGGGATTTATAGAGCATCGGGGCACTTTTAAAAGACTTGGGTAGTTCGTAGAAGACTGTGGATTGTTAAATAACACAGTAAACTTACCTTGGAACTTAACGTTGAGTAGTTTTTGTCTTTCTGGTCGGACCCCGGTGGCATTTTCGATGGCTATCTTCAGCATAGCCACGGAATCTGAGGGAGAGAAGTCCGGTATATCGAACTCCTTCCCATTCCACTTAACACTTAATTTTATAGGATTATCATTAATATCGCACATTTTTCATGGAAAAAGTGCAAAATTTTCAGGACAAACGAACGGAAGCCGAGTGACACATAAACAAAACTATTTGACGTTTGTGGCAGTGTTGCCAAGGTTTTTAAGCACTTAGCCGTAAATTCTATGATTGACACAAAATTGTAGCAAGTGTAAAACATAACCTAGGAGAATTTATTATATTCCATTTATTTAGGTATTTAAATAAATGTAAAAAATATTGAATATTCTTTTTATTAAAATACACACTTCCATAATATAAAAATGAATCGCTGAATGTGGTAAGCGCAAAATAATGTCGAGAGCAGCTGAACCGATTTCGCTAATTCTTTTTTTAGAATATTCCTTGATGTACGAGGATGGTTCTTATGGAGAGAAAAAATTTAAAGAATCGATGGTGGGCGGTACGAAGTTCGCTGAGTCAGCTAGTTATAAATGAAATTATTAACATTTTACTTGAATTTTATGAAGTTACATTAAATTTCATATTGATTTGGTAGTGTATAAATTTAAATTTTATAAGTCTGTATTTCGATAAAAAGATGTATCAAAATGGTTTACATTTTTTTTGAGTACCTACCTAAACAAAATAAAATGTATCGAAAATAAAAGAGCAGGTTAACCAAATCCTAGGCACATTTTCGTTTATAAGAAACATTCCCGAACAACGTTCGTTGTACAAATGACCCACCTCATATATATCAATTCGGAACTGTTAGCTACATTTCAATAAAATCGAGATCAGCCTCTATATTACACGCCAAATCGTGAGTGATTCCAAACTGGAAAATGCAGTAGGGTCTTTAATGTACCTAGATACCTAAATAACTATTGTAAGTAGGTATTTTTAAAAGACAAACATGGGCTGAAAGTCGTAGCTCACACGGTTATTATCAATTCATTGGCAACACTGGTGGGTTGATAGGGATGGGGTCTCAGCACAATAACTAAAGGATGGGGTATTTGGTGGTGGTTAGTTAAAGGTTTATGTAAATCGATTTTACCGGTACTATTATATAATATACCGGATTAAATTAGTCGCGTATTTTATTCGTATAGAGATTTGTAGAGTCAGTGTGGGGCAATCAGATTGTACGAAAAGCAAAGAAAATTTTATTCAAATCTAATTTTATTCAAGACGCTGGGAAGCAAAAACATTAGTACAGTAGGTAAACACTTTAATATCCATCGTTTTCCTCTTTCTCCGCCTGGGACTGTCGTCTGCGTGACAGCACCATAATGCTCTCAGGGTCGTAGTGAGGGTCCAGGCTCTTGGTCCTGATTATCTCCTTGTACACGTAGGCTGACTTTCGTGGGGTCCTCGTCTTGGCGGGGGAAGAGAAGTCTACCTCGAAAAGGCCGAACTTTTCGCTGAAAAGTTAAAAATACGGGTCGTTGAACCGGTGAAACCGTGGATTTATCAAAAAGGTAGGTAACGATAGGTTAAATATTAGTCAGTCGAATACACTTTGTGAACTAAACTTTCGAACGTTAAACCTAGTTTAAGCAGTTAAAAAACCAAGAACCATCCTTGAGTAAAACAAACATAAAATATCTAGGTACTATATAGTATAAGAGGTAGGTACCTATTATATAAATAATAGGTACCTACCTCTTATAATTTTTTTGTCAATCAATCGCTTAGTCTATCGGTCAGTTAGTCGGTTTGCTTATTTCATCATCATCAACCTATTATGTCCCCACCGAGGGGCACGGGTCTCTTTCCTGAGGTAGGTATAGGCTATAGGTACTCCACCACGGGGGTTAAGTCCGGATTGGTGGAGGCTTGCAAGACTAGTGCAAGCCCCTCATCCTTCATGGGGCATTGTATACGCTTCTATAATAAAATCCCTGAAGATATATTAAGCTTGCCTGAATCGCGGTTCAAAAAATATGTTAAGCACACTTTGTGCCAAAAGGGCTACTATAACAGGATTATCTAGATGACAATGTGGTCTGGAATTAAAGCCAGTAAAATGTATGAGTTCTATGTTTTATAATAATTATGTAAACTATGTTAATTAAGGATTTTGAAAAGACTAAGTTTCGAGTTTTTTTGTCCATTTTTTCTCCAAAATGATCTAAATTTTGAAATGGACACCTAGTTTGAATTGTAACGTTCATTAAGCCGCAGCTTTTGCGCTACTTTGAATAAAACCATTTCAGTGGCTGGTCTTGCTGTCAGAAGTTTTCAAGCCACCCTAAGGCTTCTGGCTTGGCTTAACGAGTGCCATCTATCGACGGCAGCCGGCACCAACTCCTTAACGCGCCTTGCGAAGCACGGTTCGGCCATTTGGTCAATCCAATTTTAGCTTTTAATTTAAATCAGCTCATGTTCGACCAGTGTTGGACATTAACCCCCCTCCAGGCACGCGTCTTCTTTTTACCCTCTTCAAATCATGAACCAATACTTTTTTTCTTTGAGTAGGTAGGTATAACCCACAAAAAAGGCAAGGAGAACTCTTCAACTGGCTGCTGCTTTAAGATCCGTTCGAATGTGTCTGGTACGGTGTAAATTGTAATTTTTTTTTAAGTAGGACAGTTGACCCCAGTGTCGCCTGATGCAAAGCGAAGACGGGGTCTACGATGGTACGTGCTTACCTGTTGAACCCCGGTTAACTCTACTTTTAAAGACACCCAGACAGACGGTCGCAGCGTGTTCCACGACTTTGCTGTTCTTATTATAAAAGAATTCGCGAATCGCTTGGTGCGGATTTGCGGAATCTCTACGACAAAGGCGTGCGTTTGAATCGATCCTCTAGTGGTCCGATGGAAGAAAGGTGGTATAAGTTCATGTAGTCCCTGTGCACACTCTCCAAAATATATTTTGTAGAAGACGGAGAGGCCAGCGACCTTACGACGGTGTTCTAGAGGCCGCAACCTTGCCTTCGTCAATTCTTCATCCGCAATTAGCCTGATAGCTCGACGCTCAATCGCGTCCAAAGCCGCAAGCTGGTACTTAGCAGAACCATCCCAGAGGTGGCAGCAGTACTCTATACCAGAGCGAACTTGTGCTTGATACAGGTCTAGAAGCTGCTTTGGTGTGAAGTAACTGTCTAACTTTGTTGAGCACCTCAAGTTTTTTGGCGGCTATTTTGGCTCTGGACTCGATCGAGATCAAATACATCTGGGAGTACAACAAAAAACTAACGTATAACCATGCATCCATTCGAAATTGTCAATGAGACTCCAGGCAGTATAGCCCAGAACATGGGACCCGTCCTCAATGGCATCAAGCAACGCATTCAGGTAGCCCCGATGGTAGCGAATCCTGTCGTCGTCCAGAAGCCCCCCGGCAGTCGACCAGCCGTTTTCGGTGATGAAGACCGGGGGGTTGCTGTAGATGTCATGGATCTTGCTCAGGAGTTTGTAAAAGCCCCAAGGCACTTCCTGTGAAGAAGATGAAGGATTGGAGAGAGGGATTTTCCCGGAGTGCGGCAAAGACGTAAAGAAAATTTTTATTTGCAGTGTATTTAAAACTGTGAGTCGCGACCCTCATTATTTTTTTGTAATGGCAGGTTAGTTAGTTAGTTAGACCTGAGATTTCCGCACTTAGCCTCATAGTTGGGCCATTGTACGTAGCAAGCGCTGAGGTACGTTAACACTTCAGACACTAGGGTTTCCTTACGATGTTTTCCTTCACCGTCGGCGAGTGGTATTGCTACTTTCACAAATGTACATAACTTAGAAAACAAAGTCATTGGTACATGCTGGGGTTTGAACCCACGACCTCCCGATTGAGAGGCCGGCGTTCTACACCGTTCCGCTACCACCGCCCACACACACAAGGCACTTAATACGAGATTACAATATAAGACTTATACTGTAAAAATACTTATTATACCTACTTGTAACCACGTTGACTGCGCTTGTGGCCACACAGAATCCTTTACCAGCGCTGCTCCCATATCATCCATATAGGAAGGAATAGTGTACATGTCCTCCAGCGAAGCATCTCTGTGGAATAACAAATTTGAGTTTGAATACAAAAAACTCCTGTAGAATTATATAAAGCCCGATCGGACCACCAAGACAATGGTTTTTAATTGTTCTTTTTGGTCATTATTTAACAGTGGACAGCATTAATCTCAGTGTGATGTTATTTGTTTTCTTCTAGGTACATTTAAAGAATCTGCGTTTTTAATACGTCAATATAACCTGCGTAATGCTGAGCAAATAGGCATCCTTGTTTAAGATTGAATCTCTCAATAAATGTAGTTGGAACAAACGTTTCATCGATCAAGCTTCTTGCATCCAACCCTGGATCACACCTGAGCACTTGAACCTTCAATAAAAAATTCAAGTCCACAGGTTCTGCACAGTATTTAAGGGATATCAGATAATAATTAATATAATAGCAAGAAAAATAGCGAGAATTTAGCATTTATTCTGCAGAAATTGAATTGACTTGGGCTTTTGTTATTAGGTACATAAAAAACTGGCATTATCGCTATTACAGGAAGCCTCCAAAACGTCTGCAACCGGACACGGAAGACTCCCCGAATACACTGACTGAGACTTAATTTTGTATTCGAGACATTAATTTCAATTGAAACTAGTTTCCTATGAGGCGTGCTGTTCTACGCATTTTCATCTTCTCTCGATCGAGGGGAAGTGTACCGCTATTTATTACCTGTACGCCAGCTTCGTCGTATACGAGTTAACCCCGAAAAAGTCCGACGTCCCCCTAATGTAGGTCACCTCCTCAGCAGACATCACCGGAAGGCGAGACTCTGGGTAATTCTGTTCAGCGCTCTTCGCTGCCACGTTCTTTTTTACGGCTAAGGGAAAGTCTCCGCCCCGAGAGAAGATGGGATGGGCATATTGCCCCCACTGGAAAAGTCAATGTTCTTTATTCAATGGCCAATGGCCCCAATCTACGTTTATTTCCATGTTTGTGATAGCCTTGCCTGGTATCATAGTTTGAGACCATGACAGGGGATTGTGGTGTGTGGAAGGTATTACCAGTGAGCAGCTTATTAACACGGATTTCTAATTAAAGCCTTATATCTATATATACCTTTTGGGTTATGCAGTGGCAAACCTCTTTCGCTTCATCAGTATTTATTAGACGTTGCTTGTTTCCCTCCCTTCCTCGTGGTAATAATATATCTCTTTATGTGTCAACGTATTCCTCCTGTAGCGTCACTGGCCCTTCCACACACAGTAGCTAGTTATATTTCTTTCAGAAATATTTCTTCACCCTGTCCATATATGTAACTTCTAGTCACTAGGTCACTTAACGGTCTCTAATCATACTATTGCATATCCTGTCATTTAAAATACCTAACATCACATGACCTCATTTACATTGAATTCATCCTACCTTTCCTAGTCATTCTTTTATGCGTCTTGATACCAAACCTAAAGACCGTGTAGAGACTAGCTCTGCATTATTGGAAAGCCAATCAAGTATAATTATGTAGGAACCTAACTATTCGTCGACGATAGCGATGAAATGTCTCCTTTAGCAGGTAGTATACATAGAGTATAAAGTATTACGTAGTAACGGATAGCCAGAGGTTGCGGGTTCGAATCCCGGCATGGGTGAAATTTTTAGCCTCTAAATAGGTTTTTAAATTTGTCCTTAGCACGGGTTAGTGCATTAAAAATAAAAATAGTATTATCATGTGGGTACAGTGATATCGTTCCGATGTAAAACCGAAAGTCGGGGCTGTAAGTGATGCAATTTGCTTAAGCCATAATATGGCTTAAGCAAATTGCATCACTTACAGCCATATTATGTTACATATTATGTCGCTGCCTGTACGTAATACAGGGAATAGTGTAAAGAGGTTCGAAATTTCACTGATGCCGGTGAGTCGCCCATTGGCTCAATTGGTAGAGCGCTGGCACGGATAGCCAGAGGTTGCGGGTTCGAATCCCGGCATGGGTGAAATTTTTAGCCTCTAAATAGGTTTTTAAATTTATTACGTAGTACTTTATACCTTAAGGTAGTAAGTATATATTACTTTTAATTGCTTTCAGGTGGAATTCATGAATTCATTATATTTCCGATATTAACTCTTTCACAACTGTTACCCGTAGATAACTATAGCTTGTATATTTTTTTATAGTTTGGTGTAAGATCTATAGGCAGATTTTTAAACCAGATTAGCTAAATGTAATTAAATAAGTAGGTACATACCTAGATACACCTTGGAGGGATTTTTTTTTCGATATCAACCCTTGTATGTCCCCACTGTTGGGGCACGGGTCTCTTCCTGCATCGCAGGAAGGTTAGGCCATACTCCACCACGGGGGCCAAGTCCGGGTTGGTGGAGGGTTGTAAGACAGTAGCGGGTCTTACTGTCAGAAGTTATCGAGCCGCTTATGACGCTTCTGACATGGCTTAACGACTGCCATTACACGACAGCCGGCACCAACGGCTTAACGTGCCTTGCGAAGCATGGAAGAGCTCGGAAATGCCACTAGCGGTAGTCACAGGACGGTCACCCATCCTGTACCTTACCGCGCCTGTTTTTGCTTAACTCAAGTGATTGATTCCAATCACTCGGTTCGACTAGGCCACGAGCGCTTCGAATTTTTTTCATGGATGTCTCATACTTTATTTATGACATACAATTCAATGGACCATCACACGCGACGAAAATACTATATTTCCATATTTTTCTAAATTGTATGTCAAGCTATACGTACCTTAAGTTAAGCACATTATCGTCTCATCGCCAAGTGAGTCAGGACGGGCGTGAAAAATAGTCTGATTGAACTGACGTCATTTAACAAAATAAAAATTGGTACTTCTAACCGCGTAAATACTAAACTCTTGAGATTTATCAGTCTTGATAAAACGTACCTACCAAACGTAACGTCATTTTAAGAAAGTATGTAGGTATATACCTACCCATTGCAATCACATAATTATGTCTATGTTTGACAAAAACCGTAGAAGACAAGAATTTACCTCAATGTACTCACGTCAAACTGTCTAGCATCTTCAGCGGCCTGACGGTCTTCCGGACTGTCCGACGCCGGCTCATACCAGGTGCAGCTGATTGAGATGCCAATCTGACCTTTCTGCACGTCTCTATAATTATCATCGTACATATGGTAAGCCCTTGCATGAGCTAACAGAACGTTCTTTGCACACATGTATTCGGCTATCCCAGTCATATTCAGCATTGGCGCTTTATTATCCGAGCCATACCCCTCGTAACAGATCTGTTTCAGCTCATTTATCGTTACCCAGAGCTTGACTCTATCTCCGAACTTTTCAAATAGAACCTTGGCGTAGTTGCTGAACCAGGTGGCAACCAGCGGATTGGTCCAGCCTCCCAAAGTTTGTAGGCTAGCTGGTAGATCCCAGTGATACATTGTGACCATTGGTTCGATGTTATTTTTGAGCAGTTCGTCGATTAGGTCACTATAGTATTTCACTCCAGCTTCGTTGACATGGTTCGCGAATCCATAGGGCAGTATTCGTGGCCACGAGATGGAGAATCTATAGAAGCTCAAGCCAAGTTCCTTCATGAGCTCGACGTCTTTTTTGTAAAGATGGTAGGAGTCAGCAGCCACGTCACCGTTGCTGCGGTCATCAATCACAGAAGGGTCACTGTGAACAAGATTGTCCCATATGGATGGTGTCTTACCTGAAATAGAAATACGGGGCTCATGCTTGAGAAATGATGTTAATCATAAAAGAAAATATCGTGTGGAAACCATGTTTTTGAGGTATTCCTGTGTGTCAACGCTTGAAATCAAACCAAGGTGGGCACGAGTGTTATTAAGGCTATAATCTCACTCTCTTTGAGGAAGCTATCATGTGGGACGTTTATGGATTGATTATGTAAGGTTGGTGACGAGTTAACTCCCGATTCACGAAAATGTTTATGCGGAAATTTACTAGTATTGTATCATGGTATGAGCTTCCTGCATTATTAAGACAGCTTATATAAGATTGTAAGACTGGACGCGGTAAGCCAAAGACCGAAGTGAATTGGGTGCATTGAACAGAATTATTACATGTGTCGAGGAAAGGAGGTGAGTGGGACATCACAAAATTTGCCTAACCAATTACGTCGATTATTGCGACATCGCGGCTTCACTAGATCAGCTAGCGACCACGTCACAGTGCTCCGATATGCATGCAGTATTATGGCATCTTTTAGACAGCGCTAGAAGATGTTATAGATTCTTCATAATTATATTTAGATAATCGTACATATAGGTAATGATCTGGCTCAATATCTAATGACTGATATTGTTTGTGTATATCGTTCTTTATTTTAAACAAATTTAAGAATAGGTACTCTATTCTGTACATAAGTATCATATTCCTCCATGCTTGTACGACACCGCGGTCTGTGACGCTCGCGGGTTATCTTTTAACACTGAATGAAAATCAGCGCTGAAGGCTGGCTCATCAGCATACTACTGAGTCAGCTGCCATTTATAATAGCAGTGACACGCTGTGGATTTTGCTTGTTTTCGGATGATTTTTATGTTTCTGGTTTGTTCTGCGTGTGTTCTGTTTTATAATAAAAGTTTATTCTTCTAGTTCTTCTAGTGTGACATCATAGGTCCCAAACAGGAATGTACCCAGGTATAAAGACACGGAATAGTCAAATCAAGGCACATAACCGACACACGACCGACATAGTTGCCTAGCTACTTGATGTGTTACCTGTAAGTACCCGTCTTATGTCCGCACATGCACGCACGCAAGCACGCACGCTCGCACGCACGCACGCACGCACCCATATACACACACGCGCGCACGCACCCATATACACGCACGCACACACACACACACACCCTCACACACGCCGAAATGTATTAAATTTGCTTTATTTTTATTTCTGGCATTCGGGCCATTACTTTATTCGATTTTATGCTTATTTTTTATAAAAAAAATTTAATCGAATTATTTTATGTAGGTATCCGTCTATTTTTTCTATTTATAGTCAAATTTTGTTCATAGTTCAGCGAATTAGGTGCAGCAGAAAACCAGCGCTAGTCACCTCTGGCTAGCATTTTGCTGAGCTGCAGCCTTTTTCTGTTGTAGCACATTTTGTTCAGCATAATTGTATTCAATTCAATTTATTTCAGCGTAAAGAATTTACATTCTGTTTGCTGAATGTCAAAGTACAATGTAACATGAAAGTGAAAGCCGCCGCCTTCAGGCCGTAATGTAGTGGAGAAAAAGGCAGCGGGAAAAGTGAGGTACCTACCTTTATTTTTATGTTTTTGTTTTACTACAAATATTGTAAATGCATGCTCACCATCCTCATTCCAACCGCCTTCTATTTGGTAGGCCGCAGTGGCTGCACCAAATTTCATGTTATCCGGAAACTTGCGCACTCTGATTTTGCCATGTGCCCCATTTTGTGCCAAAATCAGGACCAAACTAGAAATTAAGTTATTGTATGAAATCAGGCGTTACTTTGCGGAAATCCATAATAGCATTAAAATGTGAAAATTACTTTGCTAAAGTCCGCCAAAAATCCCGCAAGCACTATGCGGTTAGGTTCACAGGCTCACAAGTGAGCGAAACGCGTCTCGTATTTTCTCACACAAGATTGGTGTCGGTGGTGGTGTGTTCTTAATATTTACTTCTTCTTCTTAATACACTTAATTTCTAGCTATATATATATATATATATATATATATATATATATATATATAGAAATTAAGTGTCCCAGTTAGAAAATATAGGTAATTGAGAGGCTTATCTGGACTAGTGGTGTCAAACGAAAGTCAAAAAGTCGGGGGGTGTAGTCGTGAATAGTAACTATGGGTACAAGTGCTCTGGGGAAAATGCGACATCGCCAAAAAAACTTGAGCTGCTCCATACTAAGCCCTACGACATTAAAATGTGAAGAATGGGAATAAAACTGCCACTGTCTTACAATCCCTCACCAACCCGGGCTTGGCCCTTGTGGAATAGTATGGCCTAACCTTTCTGCGATGCAGGAAAAGACCTATGTCCCAGTAGTGAAGATATAAAGGGTTCATATCGAGGAATAGATCTTTTTTTTTAGTTGGTTATTTCTGTAAATTTATTCTCCATCAATAAAGCTGACAAAAATTTTCAGGTCTAGTATATTAAGAAAAGTGATATAAAATGCAAAGAGAAAGAAACAATATAATATTTCTACGTTCTAAAGGAATCATGCCTAATAAATAAACAGCTTAAAAAAATCAGGTTCAAACATCCTTGGGTTCTAAGTAGCATTTTTTTGCGTTGTTAAATTGAATTGCAATAAATCGACTAATTATAACCCTCATCTTATTACTCCTTGATTGAGTTGGAAAACGTTGGTAATGCAGAAAATAAGAGGGTTTCAGGAAGTGGCGACACTGGTTTGAAGAAGAAGAAAAACATTTATTACAGAAACAGTGCACACGCCACAGTAACAAACATACTTATTTTACTTAAAACATATTATTAAATTCAATTCAATTTATTTCAACGTAAAGAATTTACATTCTGTTTGCTGAATGTCAAAGTACAATGTAACATGAAAGTGAAAGCCGCCGCCTTCGGGCCGTAATGTAGTGGAGAAAAAGGCAGCGGGAAAAAAAACTCCACTCTGACCATCTTTTCTCAAGTCCTCTTAAATCTAATACATTAGATATTACCTATACGCATAAGATTCCATGATTGCCATTAATAACTTTAAATGTTAAGGCATTATTAAATATATACTTTTTGTGACACACGAACAGCACTCGTTCACGAGCATAACGCAGAGGTCAGCCATCATCAGTCTCAACCATTTTGGAGGGAGATAGATGACCCGAAACATAACACTCACCAAGAAAAAAAAGGAAGAAAAACGAAAGGGCGTGTCACTGCTGCTATAAATGGCAACTGACTCAGCGATATGCTGATAAACGATATGCGGATAAGCCTTCAGCGCTGATTTTCAGTCAGTGCCAGGTTGTGCCAGTTTGAGGCTGATCATATTTTTATCCGACAGCGGCGGGGCCCAAAAGGAGGATCATGTATCAAATGAAATCAAATGAAAAATGTTTCATTCAAAGCAGCACAGAATCTGCGTCTCAATATGTACGTTACAAGATAAGCTAGGTTTTCATTTCAAAATATAGGTGAATTACTTTGGAGAAAAAATAGAAGAAAAAACGAAAATACCGAAATTTAAAAAAAATATGTCCAGCAGTGGACTAGTATAGCCTGACGACGACGACGACGAAATAGCAAGTAAGAAATGATACATAAGTTGCTGCAGCGACGTACCGACTGATCATTATTTAAATAATGATCAGTCGGTACGTGGCTGCAGCAACTTATGTCTCCAAGTCGAAAGATTGTCATGGAATATATCGAGGGTGTTTGGCCTCTCCAAATTGTTATATTGAGACTGAAAACGAAACAAGTGGGAGGATCTACCTGGGTTAGTACGGGGTTATTTTCACAGTCAAGTTGTTAGTTATTTTCTATTTCAGTTTTTCCTAAACTGGACATTTAAGATCCAAACAAACGTACCTGCACAACAGGCGACGAGCTCGTGACATCGCGACAGCAGATCTAACTAATCGCGGTGATAATGTTTTGATTGACAGGATTCAAACATTCGGTTAGAGATAGTGAACACCTTCGTGGTGAAGGGCTATTCCGCACTGCCTCAGTGAAAAAGTGTCTGCCTCGTTAGTGTAATTAGTATTATTACTGGCTAATCTCATTTATTCTTTTATAATATGTTTCTTTTTATGACTTTGACTTTCCTCCGTACTTCAACAAGAGCTGTATCAATAAACAGTGTGATATTCTCTAGATAAATTGTGAATCTCATTACGTACTTTCAACACGTTCTATTACTTACCTTACCGGAGGTCGTAGGTTCGATCCCACTGATAGCCGCTGTACATTTGTACACACGAATTTCTATAAAAACAATCGCGCAGCAACACTTACAACACACACTAATTACAAATCGAGTCCAAATTAGGCTAAGTTTAATTGTAGTGTTAGAAATAAGTAGCGAAGCTTAGAATTTATTATGAAAATAAGTATTAATAATGTATACCTCAAATTTAATTTGTCAAATAGCAAAGAGTTTTTCATGTTTCAGGCAAGGCCTAGTATGGAAACCATGAACATCACAGAAATTTTACTATCCATAATATTTAACAATAAGTTACAATTTCAGATACTTATTTGACTACACTCTCTTTCTATTTAAATTCTTTATGTAAGGTATTATTAACTAAAACGGCATCCACAACACAGGCTAAGCCTAGTGTGGGAGCCAAGGAACTAACATATTTGTAATTTCTTTTCTATTAATAAATACTTTTCCTTTTTTTACTTTACATGTCCGGGTGTATTTCCATTTCCATGTTTGTAATGTCCTTGCCTGGTTACCATAGCACAGGGTACCCTAGTCTGTGTATTCTGCTTAACCTGATTTACGGGGATCAGACCTGGTCTTTGACTGAATATCTACAGTAACTGTAATTATGTAAGAGCACACGAAAGTGGCTCCATGTAGCTCTACGGTACCTATCATGTCGTTCACTGGTCGTTAATGGAACATTTGCGCTTAGTTGAATACCGTTAGCGTCAAAACCTTGTAATTGGACTCCCAATGAACTCCTTGAGAACTGTAATGTATTTTATGCCACACCTGGCATATTTTTTTTATGCCACACCGCACGCTGCGCGTACGGAAAAAGCCGCTTTCTGGCCAAGTGTAGACATAAAAAGATGTACACAACACGGGAGGTAATAAAGAAAGCTCTCGATCGCATATTTACGTCCCTCGCTTGCAGCTCGGGCCGCAAACTTCTGCGATCTCGGCCTTTCTTTGTATTACCACCCTAGTTGTGTAATGTACTATTATAACATATTTGCTCGTAAAGTGGTTGTAATTACACCAATTTCAATATCGTAATGTATCTCATTACGTATTTGTGCGATAATGTAATGTAATTGTAAAAGGCACGTGTTTTTTTTTAAATAAAGTTTTAAGATACTCCGTCTAAAAATGAACGATACTTTTAAAAATCTTAGCAAAGAGGTTTTATGTCAAGAAAGTGGTCAATATTTTATGAATAAAATTAACTTTGGGAAATAAAATATAACAAATAAACATTTAATTCTTTAATTTAATTAATTTTGACAATAAATTACAACCATTTTATCTGTAACAAAAACACAAAATTATTAATTTACTTTATTAGTAATACTGGCTGTTTTTGTGCTTAAAAAAAAAAGATGATGCGCGCGCATCGCTTATTTGTGGACAAGTAAAAATAAATCCGCGATACCGCGCGCTTTTTCTTTTCGATGTATTGTTTTTATTTGAAAATGTCGTCAAGTAGTGATGATAACAAAGTCAGAGTTTTATTAATTTCCTCGTAAATATGTTATAAAACGTCGTATGACATACGTGCGCTTTGAAAATTACAGCCTCTGCTTCCTTATAGCCCTCGCCGATGGCTCGGGCTAGTAATATCGCCTCGGCTGTAATTTTCAACTTACATATCATAATGTACTATAGTAGAATCGGGGGCCAGCCTCAAGGCTTGCCAACGAGCGATGGAGCGATGGATCCTGGGCGTGAGAAGGATTGACCGTATCCGAAACACCACGCTCTGCTCCAAAATTTATTTATTCATTAATACTTTTATACAATGCGGCGGACTTCATGCCTTAAGCATTTTCTACCAGTCAACCGCAGGAGGTAAAAGAAAAATTTGTAGGGGTGCAAAAAAAACAAGTAACAAAATGTATAAAATGTAATTTAGAATATACTTATATTAGGTGAAATGTAAATGCACAATAAAATAAGTGCATAAACTGAACTATAAATACTATACAAACAATTAGAGAGCAAGGAAGTGAGACATATAATTTACCATACATAAAAAAACGAAGTACGTAAATATTATAGAACAGGTAAATTTGCCCAGCAACGGAACAACCAAAAACACAGCTAAAAAAAAATCTAAAAGTTAGAATGTGACTATATGAAGCTTTATTAGCTAATTTCAAAGGGCAAGCAAAAAAAAAAACAATTAACAGCTAACGATTAACGATTAGCAGATTATTATTTTTGTAACTAAAATTCTTTATTGCACTATTAAATCAAATCAAAAAATAAAAATGCGAACTTAATGATCATTATCTTTCAATTAACCTTGGTGTTGATGAACATGAAAAATATGTAGAAATGTAAATATATAGGAACATATTTTAAAAACCTATTTAGAGGCTAAAAATTCCACCCATGCCGGGACTCGAACCCGCGACCTCTGGCTATCCGTGCCAGCGCTCTTTCCAACTAAGCTATCGATGGGTTGATATCGATCGAAAGTTACTTGAAGGAAATTACCCAATTAAAAAGTACCCGAAGCCGACGTGCGTACATTCAACGACGGATTAATGTAGAAGCGAAGTCTATCGACAGGATTATGGCAAGTGGGAACTATGGTCTCAGCCTACCCCCCCGGGATATAGGCTTGAGTTTATGTATGTGTGAAATAGAACGTTGCTAGTTGAACCGTTCTTATAGCAGAATGTCTCCGTTATCGAAAAAATATTATCGAAAGCGAACGAGAATTGTTATGCTCTTGACTTATCGTTCAGTTTTATATTACAACCGCTCAAGTAGGATTCGAAGACCCGTTATTCGGACGTTCCACTTTTTGATGCATGTACTGAAATAATTTGCAATTTCATATACCTAGTGGAGAGCAAAAAATTGTAGTCAGATGCTGTATGCGGCAAGCTAAAGGCCGCTATGGCGCTCATTAGGGGAGGGTTATGTCCAGCAGTGGATTAATATAGCCTGATGATAATGATACCTATAGTAGATGAGAGCCTTCGACGAAATGTTTTTTAGTTAACAAGATATAATTAACTCCCAGATAACACAATCACTTGTCCTCGTCCCAAACTAGGATTCCCTGCGCTATGGTAACCAGGCAAGGCCGTAACAAACCTACCTGAAAATACACCGTTGACTGACGCCATGTGTACCTACAAATGTACGGCGGTCCCCATCAGTTGGAATCGGCCCACGATCTGCGGCACAGCCGATGTAACCCTTGTATGTCCCCACGGCCGGGGCACGGGTCTCTTCCTGCATCGCAGGAAGGTTCACACAGTGATTAGACGTGATACCGCAAAACCAACGAGGTATATTTTAAAAACCAATTTAGAGGCTAAAAATTCCACCCATGACGGGAATCGAACCCGTGATCTCTGGCTATCCGTGACAGCGCTCTTTCCAACTGAGCTAATGGGCGACTCACCGGCATCAGTGAAATTTCGAATCTCTTTACAATATTCTCTGTATTACGTACAGGCAGCGACATCTGGCTGAAACAATTTGCATGACTTGCAGCCCAGAGTACCTTCTTTGCAGTTAGGTTGTTACATCGAAATGATATCGCTGTACCCACATGATTATATTATTTTTAATGCACTTAACCGTTTAAAAACCTATTTAGAGGCTAAAAATTTCACCCATGCCGGGATTCGAACCCGCAACCTCTGGCTATCCGTGCCAGCGCTCTACCAATTGAGCTCAATTGGTTGAGCGCTGGCACGGGTTAGTGCATTAAAAATAAAAATCAGGCCAGGGGACTGTCGTATCTAACATGTGGATGGGGGGGTCGTCGCCGAGACTCCGTCGGCGCTTATGTTCGAAACGCACCGCCGTGCTTTTCTCCGGGTTGACCTCGATACGCCATAGTCTGAACTTGGCTCCTAGCTCATCGACCGCGGGTTCGAGTTTGAGGAGGATACACGACATCTGCCGACTCTTGCAGTAGAGTGCGGTGTCGTCGGCGAAAAGTGACAGTTGGACTCCATCGCAAATGACATGGGGATGTCATTTGTGTATGAAATGTACAGGAGGGGGGAGAGCACGGAGCCTTGCGGGGCCCCGGCTCTGAGCGGACGAGGAGTTGAGAGTACCCCCCTTCGTGTCTAAAACGGAAGGACCGGTTTTTCAAGAAGCTATCTATAACGGGGACAAGTCGGTCGGGAAGACCCAGTACGTACAATTTGTAAACGAGCCCTGCGTGCCAGACGTTGTGGAAGGCCTTGGTGACATCGAAGAAGACGGCTACCGTCTTTTCGCGCCTAGGGTAGAAACCACTCATGATATACTCTACTATGCGGTGGACTTGTTGAGGGCAAGAGTGACTTGCTCGAAAACCAAATTGGTGATGGATCATGAGAGGGGATCCTCTGACGGGAAGAGATAGTTTCACGTGCAAACGAGGATAACTCGTTCGAAAAGCTTGCCCATAGCCTTGAGGAGGCTGATAGGGCGGTGGCTAGATGGGACGTTGCGGGGCTTTCCCGGTTTGGGGATGCCTATAACTGTCGCCTCCTTCCATGCGGATGGAAAGTGACAAAGGACGAAGCAGGCATTGAAAATAATGGCTAGGAGAGTAAGCACCTGACCGGGGAAATTTTTGAGCGCTAAGTTGTCAATACCGTCCGTTCCTGGGGCCTTTTTGCGTTTCAATCTTTTTATGCAAACCTGAATTTCGTCCGTGGATACCGCGATAGGATCGTCGGTTGAGGGGAGAGAGGTCTTTTTGCGGACCTCCTCGTCAACCTTGCCTATGTGAACTGGGTCGCTCTGCTGAGCGCTGCTGAAAACCGCTGTATACCATACGCTAAATAAAATTCTTCTTCATAGCGTGTCGATGGAAAGCCATCATGGTGAAAGGATTTGCCAATCAGCGTTAGAGACTCACTCATTGTAGCCCAGGGTGCGCCAAACGAACGGACTCAGTGAGTACGTCGTTTAGGGAGGCTCCTACTTGATTTTAAGGTTAAATTATTATCCAAAATATTTTATGTTATTAAGTACGTAGTTATGTCTCATTAGGTAAAAGCAGTGATTGTCACTACCAGGAAGTATTTTTGTGGCATTTTCAAGAGTATATTATGTAAAATACGTTCCTACGGTGATATTATGTTAAAGTGCGTAATTAATTATGCTAATTTTTTACCTATTTACTTGTTATGTCCGACAAGAAACTTGAACAATAATGCGCGTAGTAGGGATGTGTTTGTGATGGACACGTAATTTGAGTTAACTTAATTCTAACGCCCTTATTTATTAAAAAATATATTCAGATACTATCTAAATAAAAAGCCGTACAATTAAAGTATGACTTTAACCGATTTATTTATTGTCTGTGGTTATGACAAAAAACGGTTTTTGTGGCTGCAACGAAAAGACAGTCAATTCTGTATAGTCTATCTATGATCAATTCGCCGATTTTCTGCCATCATGTTTTCTATTACTTACACGTTATTTCTTGACATTATAGCTCGTTCATTTACGAATAGATCCTTCACTTGAGGAAACAAAAGCATATAAGCGTCGGTGCACCGCAAAATTCATCTCTCAGAACTAGTTCATCTCAAAGTTACATGTCAACAAGGTTTTTGTTAGACAGTGTAATCTGTGCTTTGATACTAACTTATCGGACATTTATACGTGAATTTCGGATGTGCCACCACAAGCCAAATTCATGTATTTATTAATAACTAGCTGACCCAGCGAACTTCGTACCGCCTAACAGTCGATTCTTTAATATTTTTTTATTTTTCTCTCCGTAAGAACCATCCTCGTTCTTCAAGGAATATTCTAAAAAAAGAATTAGCGAAATCGGTTTAGCTGCTCTCGAGATTTGCGCTTACCAACACATTCGGAGATTCATTTTTATATTATAGATAGATGTGTAGTACTTACGAAACTATCAACAAAACAACTTGTCTTTGAACTCCGGGAAAGGCTCGAAAACAACGGCGAGACTCTATTCCTGAACTATTTATAATATTCCTGAAATATTTAGCTATCACCAGAATGAGTTCTCTAATGACCGACTGTCACGAAGGCACAACTTCAACTTTAGTGTGTACAAGAAAAAGTAGTACCTAGTTGAGGTACCCAATTTTACTCAATTTTAAATCAATTAATATAGGTAGCTACAAATTTGTACGGAAATTTTGACGAAAACCCACACACTACAAATGTGGAAGTTACCTACAGTGAGGAGTTTTAATTCTTATATTGAATTAAAAGTCTTCACTGAAGTTTTTATAAGTAACCAAGATGCTTTAGATGTTATAGTCAACATATCAAAAATAGAGAAAGAGAGTACTTTTTATTTACTAAAAAAAGAAATAGTACCAGAAATTAAATATATTCCGGTTAAATATTATTGCAAACTAAATAGTACACTTATAAATATTGCTTTCACACGTAAGCATCTAGCATATACACAGAAATACTGGATGGCTAAACAAGAAAAAAAAATCAACTATAAATTCAACGCAATGCTCATGGACTTTACTCTTAACCTTGTTGACTGAAAGAGCCTGGCTATCACGAGGCATTAGGCGAGCAATTCATATTTTATAACGTAGCAAGGTCAGAATTTAGCCTTCAGCCAGTTTTCGGTGCAATAACCCTTATAAAAATATAGCAAAAATAAGTCCGAAATTTATTTTCGTGAGTAGGTACATCACAAGTTGGAGTCATAATTATCTCAAGAAGCCACACATCATCTTTAGCCAAGCCTAGCTAGCTACACAAATATGTAGCCCTTAATCGACTTGATATAGGCAGTTCTTATTGAGTAGGCATAAGAGTTGAATTCCCATAGCACAAATTTATTATAAAGCACGATGCGCTGTATCTGTGCCCGTCATAAAGACACCGACTTACGTAAAGACAACACCTGACCATTTTTTTATATTTTCGTCACAAAGGTTGGCGTACTGACAACTGTCTCCAATCATAATCATATTGGTTTTTTGCACCTACCTACGTAAATAATCCTCGACCGTACATAAAGGCTACCGCCTCCGAAGTTCGGCTATAAAAGCCTTGGGCAAAAGTCACGCACGTCTTTCATGAGCAATTTTCGTGAAGAAAAATTTATAATTATTGGTGGTGAAAATTAAAACGTTCTATCAAAAGTTACTTTGGAGTGAGGCCGAGATGATTTTATTCTGGCTGTGTTTGATCGCGTTCTTAACAGCATGTCTCTATTGGTCTGTGAAGAAATGTAGAGTGTTGTTGTTGACACAGAATATCCCGGAGTTGACCGGCGGGCTGCCAATTATAGGCCATGTTCATAAATGTAAAAGTAAGTAAACAAGCGTTAATGTCACTCCCATGACTGACTCGTCATTGGCAGAAGTAGTCGTCCAGTAAAGGACCGAATCGAGTTGCCATAAAAAAAAAAGATAAGATAATCAAGCAGCATGTACTTCTCCACCGCTGGTTATAGATCTCCCCCAAACGCTTCTCTAGCCACTAGGATAAGGTAGTAAGCAGTCTATATGCCTACGTCGGAATCGCTCGTAGCCCGAGTGAGTGATCTTGAACGATCACGAAGGTTAAACAACATAGGGCGCGTTTAGTGCATGGGTGCTAACGTTAGTGGCAT
This sequence comes from Yponomeuta sedellus, assembly GCA_934045075.1. Classification (NCBI taxonomy): domain Eukaryota; kingdom Metazoa; phylum Arthropoda; class Insecta; order Lepidoptera; family Yponomeutidae; genus Yponomeuta; species Yponomeuta sedellus. The sequence continues at coordinate 13,368,473 of OW203743.1, forward strand.
TTTTCCGAGTGGTTCCGTGCTTCGCAAGGCACGTTAGGCCGTTGGTGCCGGCTGTCATTAATGGCAATCGTTAAGACATGTCAGAGGCCTATAGGCGGCTTGATAACCTTAGAAAGTACAGCCCGCCACTGTCTTGCAATCCTCCACCCGGACTTGGCTCCCGTGGTGGAGTATGTCCTAACCTTCCTGCGATGCAGAAAGAGACTCGTGCTCCAGCTGTGGGGACATACAAGGGTTGATATCGATCGATCGATCGATGATGCCTACGTCGGCAACTTGGAGCGTTGCGTAAGGTATGCTCACGATGTTAAGACGATATTTTTTTTTGTAGCAATACCACTACGGGAAATAATATCATCTAGATCGCATAATCTATATTTTTTGTGATCTGAATAAAATATACTTTTCTTAAATATGGCTTTGGTAGAGGGTTTGGTAGACAATGAAATCACGGACACTCAAGACATATTTTCCTTTTCTGTAGGCACCTACATACCTGGTTTCTGATTGACTGATAGAAATTTTATTACGAAACTAATAATTCTGAAAAAACTTTTCTTTAAACTTTATCTATCTAAATCTGCATTTGGCATGTCCGTAATTAAATTATGCGTGAAACTCTCTGACCAAACTGGTCTTGTTTTTCTTGTAGTCTATAAACGGGCCACTGAAGAGAGGCTTTCTCTATGAGAGAGAGTATAGACTTATTTAACCCGTGTGCCTAAAGTGAATTGGAAATTTTGAATTGGAAAACGATCTATAAAAAGAAAAACTTAAAAATAAATAAATCTGTCGCCATCGCCAACAGTAACATAAAAATATTATTCATTGCACATCAGAAAACAAGATATAATCTATTGGATTCTGACCTTGAAAATAACAATTAAAAAGTATTTTTATGGTGTTCCGACCTGTGAACTTGAAAAATAACAATGAAAAATTTATTGTTATGTGGTTACCAATCGGTATGGATAGAAAGCAACGGGTTACCGCCGTATGCAGTGCCAGAATTGAGAAAGAAATGTCACAGGGTCAGAGAGTAGCAATTAACAAAATACACATACATAAACTCAAGCCTGTACAGTCACGTGCCCTAACATGTATGCACTTGTACCTTATCAAAGTCAAAACAGTAGTTTTCTCATACATCAGGCTAGAAAAAGTTTACGCGACAAGGTTCTAAGGTGTTTACGTGTTAGTGCACGCGATTGTATCCCGGAGTGGTAAGCAGGGACAGACCCCTTTATAATGCGCAACAAACACTAAACGATTCCAATAGTCTAACTGTTAAATCCCATAATAAATAATATCGCAAACATCACATTCCGACGAGAATTGGAGAATTGGTAGGCCATAAAAAATTGTATTCATGGTACTTCCTCTACACCTTAATTTTGTTCTCGCCTACACCATTATTGTCAATAGACTCCACACTGTCATTGGATGGGTTGCCTAAAAATATTGTAAGTATAGGAAAGACACACAATTTTTCTCTCAGAGAAAGGTATGAGATCTGACATGCCTTAATGACTGCCATTACATGACAGCCGGCACCAACGGCTTAGCGTGCTTTGCAAAGCGCGGACGCGCTCGGATAAAATGTCACTAGCGGTAATCAAGAGATGGTCATCCATCCAGCACCTGACTGCGCCGGTTGTTGGTTAACCTTAGTGATTGTTAGTTCCAATCACTCAATACCTATCTCTAGGCAACGAGCGTTTCCACTCGCTTACTGCAAAGGAAATCATCGTGAGAAAACCTGGCTAACTTACATTCATTCATACATACATACATAATCTCACGCCTGTATCCCAGAGGGGTAGGCAGAGACCAGGGACTGTCACTTGCCACGATTCTGACAGATCACCTTCGCTTCATCAACGTTCATAAGTAGTTGCATGCACGCACGCCGGTTCCGGGTACTTACATTCCCATCTGAAAATAAGGCCATTTCGCTTCGCACTTCTGATGCAAAAACATTTTTCAGGACTCTGGAATGTCATGATAAAAGCTGGAAAAGAAACCGACAACTTAGGTGGTATCGTCAAGATGAGGATGGGATTAGATATTTTCATTGGTGAGTAAATGGCATAAGCTCAATTTTACAGTATAATTAGATTCTTCTTCAGGCTTTATTAGTCCGCTGCGGGACATAGCCCTCCCCTAATGAGCACAAGGTCGTACCATAATCCCCACGCTGGGCATGCGGGTTGAGGATCGCAGTTTCGCGGAATTGTACTGCAGGGGGCGCTGCTGCCCACACCCCGGTTTCTGTCCCTTAGTCGGCTTTTACGACACCCGCGGAAAGAATTTGGGTTGGTGCTATTCTATAGGCCGACACCACACAGCCATTAGATTAGTTTAATACCCTTGAGCCACTGGATGCGGGCGGCACAAGACCGTGAAGCTTGGAAAACCATGAAGGAGGCCTATGCCCTGCAGTGGGCGTCGAATAGCTGATGATGGTGATGATGATGAATACCCAGAAAATGAAGAATTAATTTATTTCTAACAACCAGTTATACCACGCAAGGGTACAATCAAATAGATATAACGACAAAACAAGAAATGAAAACAAAATAAGGCATGGGTGGAATTTTTAGCCTCTAAATAAGTTTTTTAAAACAAGAAAATTTATTTTTGCGAAATACGCGAGATAAAAGCTTTTATTTAATTTATTCGAAAAAGTAAAAATACATGTCAGGCACGTTGAAAATAGTTAACAGGCAGAGTCTACACAGAAGTAATCTGTGTTTAGAAAACAAAAAACAGGTTCTAAGTAATAGAAAATAGACGAAGACATTAATAGCACCTTAATATAAAATATTATTCAAAACTTAAATAGGTATCTAAATCTAAGTCACACAGTATAACTACAACTATCTAGAAGACTGCAGGTCAGGGTGAGAAAATGGTTAAGGCTCAACGGTTTTATACAGTCACTACATGGGAGATAATTATTTAGGTCAAAGATGTATTCATACTTAAAAGAGAGAATTGTTGTCAATTATTATGTACATTGACACCCGTATTCTAAGACGTTCCTCGAAGTTTTCCTCCACTCCACCCTTGCTCAACCGAGGAAAACAGTATTTAAAAACGTATTGAATTTCCTCCAATCGAGCAAGTTTCTCACTCGAGTCGATGAATCAACTGACAGGGCTAAGGTACCTCGGGATCTACCTTAAAGTCTCATCGAGAAAGAAAAACTTCTGCCTGAAAAAACTTAGCAATGACATCGCCATTGCCAACATAAAAAACCAAATTCTCACTGGAGTTAAGCCACAGGAAATATTGATTGTACACACTCGAGTACACTCCAAATTCTGACTGGTAATACTAACTCAAGGAAATGCCTCCACCTCTCCTTGACTCCACCTCCGTTGAGTATTGAGCCGAGGACACTTTAAGGAACGTCTTGGAATACGGGTGTAGCTCTTGGCTACCATATTAGGAACCTGCGTTAAGGACTACAAACAAAAACGCTGATGTTCTTTTTTTTCTGCGTAAACTGCACTTCATTATTTAGTCGTTATCAACCCTTGTATTTCCCAACTGCTGGGGCATATTTTTGCAAAACCCTTGTATGTCCCCACTGCGCTCACCGTTAATGCTTGGCATATTGTTTTTATCAAATTAAATTCAAATCTCAATTTAGCGGCTCTATATTCTACAATCAGAAGCCTTATGGGCGGCTTGATAACTTCTGACGGTAAGGCCCGCCACTGTCTTACAATCGCCCACCAACCCGGACTGGGCCCCCGTGGTGGAGTATGGCCTAACCTTTCTGCGATGCAGGAAGAGACCCGTGCCCCAACAGTGGGGACATACAAAGGATTGATATCATCGTCATCATCATTCTACAGCCCCCCCCCCCCCCAATTATATATTTTTTGTAGTTGTGACAGATCCGAAAATGGCGTACATGCTTCTAAATACGTGTTTAGACAAACACAAAATATACAAATGGACTAGTTCATGGATCGGGAATGGATTGGTGACCGCTAACTGTAAGTTTTTATTTTTATTTCCAAATTATGAATAAGAATATTTATTGTGAGCATAGACATGGGTTACACATTTACCAGTTGCTATTTAAAATAGATTCACCAAATCTTACCTTAACAGGGTACTTACATTCATCCATCCTTCACATAATTGTTTACATGTATGATGGAGGCAGTAGCAAATCAGAACTGTAATAGGTAACAATTTTAAATAAAAATCCTTAACTGTATCAGATCATCTTAAAAATAGCTGCGTATCTAACAATAGAGACACAGTTATCTAATTAAATTATTCAATATCATACTCCATAAACTCTTTCAAACTATAAAAACAATATTGTAGGAGCCACTTCTTTGTTAATCTTTTAAAAGTATTTAATGTTTGTTTTTTAAAAGAGTCTGGTAATTTGTTATAAATATTTATGTAGTAGTACTTTAATCAACTCTAGAGGTAGTGCGCCTCGACATCTGAGATACTGTGTATCACGTTTGCAAAAAGTTAAATTCTCAATTATATTAGTGACAGCAATTTTTAAAATCTTTTACTCTGGCTGTTCGTAAACAATTTATGATTTTTAATCCATTGGCGGCCCAACTTAGCATCCCAAAGCGCCTTAAAGCATTTTTGCCAAAACCGGTCGTCAAAGTCCAAGAATCCAGAATGTAGGTTCTAAAACATAGGTTTTTACCATTATTATACGATACAAAAAATACATATTCTGTATTTCATTAATAGGATTTATCTAAAAGGTGTTGGGACTCTCCAGTTAAGTAAAAAAACCTCTGTTAGGAGACAGATTGGGCCTCTTCTAACAGAGGCTCAATAAATATATAATGTAACTGTGTTACAATTGAGTTAATGGTAATTTCAAGCTCAATAAATAAGAAGAAACTAAGTAAAACGGGTAATTAATATGTTTGTTCTTTTTACGCAAAAGAACTACGTCAGATTTAGATCCATTGACGGCACTAGTTATTCCAACTTGAACTTAATATCTTAATGCTACATACATACGTAACCTCACGCCTGTATCCCAGAAGGGTAGGCCAGGGACTGCTACTAGCCACGATCCGGATAGATCACCTTCGCTTCATCAACGTTCATAAGTCGTTGCATACACGCACGCCGGTTCCGGGTACTTTTTATCTTCCTTTTGCTAATACATCCCCTATCTGGTCGATGTATGTCCACCTGGGACGACCCTTTTCAACCCTTCCACTCACATTCGCAATATATATTTGTTTCGTCAATCTTTCTTCTTTCATCCTCTCCATATGTCCAAAACAAAGATTTCAAGGTACTTGAGAAAAGATGGTCAGAGTGGAGTTTTTTTTCCCGCTGCCTTTTTCTCCACTACACTACGGCCCGAAGGCAGCCGCTTTAACTTTCATGTTACATTGTACTTTGACATTCAGCTATAGTCTGTTAAGTTTTAGAATATACCTCGGGCTCTAGAGTAGGCTTCGGTTTTCGCCGAAAGCACACGAGTGTAATACTACTTCCTGCTCTGTATAGACCTTTTCTTCACGATTTTGAAAAGGTATGTGTTATTAATTGTCGTAAGGCACGTTAAGCCGTTGGTGCCGGCTGTCATATAATGGCAGTCGTTAAGCCATGTCAGAGGCCTTATGGGCGGCTTGATAACTTCTGACAGTAAGGCCCGCCACTGTCTTACAATCCTCCACCAACCCGGACTTGGCCCCCGTGGTGGAGTATGGCCTAACCTTCCTGCGATGCAGGAAGAGACCCGTGCCCCAGCAGTGGGGACATGCAAGGGTTGATAACGATTAATTGTCATATTAGTATGACGATATTTCTATTCTATCCGATAGTTCTGAAAGCTAACAGACTGTAACAGAATGTAAATTCTTTACGTTGAAATAAATTTAATTGTATTAAATTTCCAGTGGATACATGGAAACGTCACAGGAAGCTATTGACACCGACCTTTAGCAGTCAGGTCTTGAGTACTTTCATGGAGATTTTCAACAAACAGGGTGTCAAATTGGCACTAGCTCTCTCAGAAAAGGTGGGCTGCGGAGACTTTGACCACGTCCCTTACCTGCAAAGGACAGCGTTGGAGACCATTTGCCGTTAAGTATTTTCAATCAGCAGTTGAATGAGCCACAGAACATCTGTGGAATGAGCACTATCTACTGTCATAACTTTCATATTTACCTATGTATTGTATTTTCTAAGGTTAACACGAGCTGTAGACATAATTAAAACTGTTTTTATACGGATTTATGCTCGTTTATTACATTTTTACAATTTTCCAACGTTTCGGCACTTTTTCAGGTGCCGTGGTCAGTCATCCGGGACCACGGCACCTGAAAAAGTGCCGAAACGTTGGAAAATTGTAAAAATGTAATAAACGAGCATAAATCCGTATAAAAACAGTTTTAATTATACCTATGTATTATTATCTATGTATAACTTTTTTAGGTATTTATTGCAGAAGCGCTCCAGGCCTAGTGAAGCGCTCATCGCCTAGTCGAACCGAGTGATTGGAATCAATCACTTGAGTTAAACAACAACAGGCGCAGTCAGATGGGTGACGGACCCGTGACTACCGCTTGTGCCATTTTTTCGTTGGTGCCGGCTGTCATGTAATGGCAGTCGTTAAGCCATGTCAGAGGCTTTATGGACGGCTTGACAACTTCTGACAGTAAGGCCCGCCACTGCCTTACAACCTCCACCAACCCGGACTTGGCCCCTATGGTGGAGTATATAGGCCTAACCTTCTTGCGATGCAGAAAGAGACCCGTGACCCAGCAGTGGGGACATACAAAGGTTGATGTCGATATATCAATTTATTTGTCCCAGAGGATGGAAGGAGGCGACCCAAGCCCCAGCAGTGGGGACATATAAGGGTGGATATCGTTCAGTAAATTCCATTCCATTTGAAACTGTTCAGTAACGTAGCGAAGCGGTAGAACGCCGGCCTTACATTTGAGAGGTCTTGGATTCGACCCCCGGCGTATGTACCTACCAATAATGACTTTAAAAAACTATTTTATTAAAATTTCACCCATGCCGGGATTCGAACCCGCAACCTCTGGCTATCCGTGCCAGCGCTCTACCAATTGAGCCAATGGGCGACTCACGGCATCAGTAAAATTTCGAACCTCTTTACACTATTCTCTGTATTACGTACAGGCAGCGACATCTGACTTAAGCAAATTGCATTACTTACAGCCCCGACTACCTACTTTGCAGGTTTAACATCGGAACGATATCACTGTACTCACATGATTATTCTATTTTTATTTTTAATGCACTAACCCGTGCTAAGGAACAAATTTAAAAACCTATTTAGAGGCTAAAAATTTCACCCATGCCGGGATTTGAACCCGCAACCTCTGGCTATCCGTGCCAGCGCTCTACCAATTGAGCCAATGGGCGACAGTTAGGTTTAACATCGGTTTAACATAGGTTTAACTGCAAAGTAGGTAGTCGGGGCTGTAAGTAATGCAATTTGCTTAATTCAGATGTCGCTGCCTGTACGTAATACAGAGAATAGTGTAAAGAGGTTCGAAATTTCACTGATGCCGTGAGTCGCCCATTGGCTCAATTGGTAGAGCGCTGGCACGGATAGCCAGAGGTTGCGGGTTCGAATCCCGGCATGGGTGAAATTTTTAGCCTCTAAATAGGTTTTTAAATTTGTTCCTTAGCACGGGTTAGTGCATTAAAAATAAAAATAGAATAATAATGACTTTGTTGTCTAAAATTACGTGCATTTGTGAAGTTGTAGTAACAATGCCTCTCGCTTACGGCGAAGACAAACATCGTGAGGAAGCCTGAGTGTTTCAGGTGTTCACGTGTCTCAGCGTTTCACTGTCGGTAATTACACCCATAGGTACCGTATCTTTCTGAGAGAATAGGACGTCTAGAAGTTACTTAAAAAAATACCGGAGTTTGGACCAATTTATGGCATAGGGCATTCAATATAAAAAAGAGTTATACTCCTGGATGTATTTACAAAAAAATTATGGAATCGGACACATAACTTTATTTAGCACTTTAATTATAAGTTTGGTTCATGTGTTGCCCTTTTTTTTGCATCTTTTTAATGAGATGATTTATACAGCGTCCACTATGGGTGGTGATGATCTCACTTATTTATAACATTAAATCAGTGTTATAAATCCTTTTAATATAAACTTTTCCCTAAAATCGTTCCTTTTCAAATTTAGAAACTGCATTTGGTCTGGCCGATGGGGAGGTGACGCTGAGCCCCGATTACCAGTACGCCGCGCACAAAATTCTGGAAGTGTACACTAGAAGGTTCCAGAATATATTCAGCCATTTCGACTTCTTGTACCATTTCACGGAGCAGAAGAAAGTCGAGGACAGACTCGTTGCTACCTTAAAGGAATTGCCTAGTCGCGTAAGTATTACCCCCGATTTCTCGTACACTGACAATCTGTAAATCTACTATTTTGTTCGTTTGAATCCTGGCACGTACCAACGACTTTGTTATCTAAGATACGTGCATCTGTGAAGGTCTAGTAGCAATACTACACGCTGATTGAAGGAAAACATCGTGAGGAAACCCGCGGCTTGGTTGGCTCCGCATGTACAGCGGTCAGTTAATTTTTTTGTACGTCCTTAAGTCAACTTTCAAACAGTAACGATTGTTATTGTACGAGAAACAGGTGGTAAAAATGCTAGAGCTCTATTAGAAACTTTATTGAAAAATATATTGAATAATAGACGACCTCTGTGGCGTAGCGGTAGCGCGTCTGCCATGCAAGAGGTCCCGGGTTCGAATCCCGGCAGGGGACAAAAAAAAACCCAGGTCTTGGATGTTTATATGTTTGTGATGTCGTTGTTTCTGGTCCCCACGACACGGGGTATCCTAGTGTGGGGCCAGAAGCAATGTATGTGCTTGTATGTAAATGTTACATAATTTAACGGTATATACCGGTAGGCAAATAGTAATGGGCCCTGATCCTATGTTCAGCAGGCCTAAGCTCAGATGTGGTTTAATCTGGACTGATGGGTTGTAAGGAAGAAGAAAGATTTCTTTTGACGACACAGTAATTAATATTATAAAAATCTTCCTACAAAATGATCAAACAAAAACATTTGAATAATAAAAATTACCAAAAATTTAAGAAACAGCGAGAGTATAACACGAAATTTACTGGCTTCGTTAACACTGTTTTAAACCGGTTTACATTTCTAGACTGGAATGAATAAGTATGGAAAGCATGGACTCAACTAAATTAGGTTAATCAATTGCCAACCGATTGTTTTAAGCACTATTGTTAATATTAAAGCTATTAAAGCTGAGGCCAATAAAATGCACAAATGCAAATGGGCAGCCATTGAAGGACTGCAACATTCCAAAAACAATATTGGTGAAGAAATTGGTAGCTCAGATAAGTTCATTCTGCGGGGAGGGCGTCTCGCGAGGGCGCTTACTGGTGCTCTAACGGGACATTTCCCTACAGGGACACAACTCCGCAGAATAGGGCTGTAACTTGCAGAGCCTGAGGTTTTGAGGAGGATTCAGTGGCACACATAGGTACTTTGCGACGGCTATGTCCTAGCCGGAAAAATAATTTACCTTCTGGGAATGCCTGAAGACTCTAGGCACCTTTCCCTAAAAGTTGTGGCCGACCTCGTTGAATTATTCATCTTCGATTAGGCTTTGGTGCAATGTCAAGGGGCAGACACAACAGATCCCACTGGGTCGAAGTGTCGCCTGTTAACAGTTGGCCTCCGCATGACTACTTTTAAGATACGATAAGATCTGAGTTAATGCTGGCAAGATGAAAAAAGTTTAAACTGCTATTTCTCTTTTGAGTTTAGATTATTTACAGAACTCTAAAAGAAAATAAAACTATTTTCAACTAAAGAGAAGTATTTTTGGAGTAGTTTTCCTGTGCCAATCTGAACACTGCCCTCATAATGCTATTGGTTTATACGAATGAAAACCACTGATGCTTAAAAGCGCAAGAAGGTTTATAGAATTCATTAAAGTTTAGGTCTAATGACAATCAGACGATGTCGACTATTTCTGATTTCTGCCAGGGTTACGTCTTTCAGTAGGTACTTAATAATCAAAAACCCGACGGGAAAAGTATATTCCGCGGTGGGTGCGCGTGGTAATTAAGCCTATACTCTCTCTCTCTCTTAATGGCGGAGTCGCTAGAGGAGCTGAACCAGATGCTGACTGGTCTAGCTTCAGCCTCGCGACGTATCGGTCTTGGTATGAATTTGGATAAAACCAATATCGTGATCAATGGCCACATTGATCCAAGACCGGTCATCGTACATGGTCACCTTCCCGAAATCGTTTCCGAATATACTCGGGCAGATTCTGCAGTTAGGTAAAAACCATTTCGAGAAGGAAGCCAATAGGAGGACCCAGATGGGCTGGACAGCGTTTGGGAAACTACGCCGAGTCTTCTCGTCATCCATACCGCAATGCTTGAAAACGAATGTTTTCAACCAGTGCGTCCTACCTGTCATGACCTAGGAGCCGAGACATGGACATTCACGAAAGTTTTGGTCCACCAGTTCAAAGTCGCTCAGCGAGCAATGGAGAGAGATATGCTCGGAGTTTTTCTGAAGGGTATAGGATTCGTAACGAATGCATCCGACAGAGAACCAAAATTATCGACATAGCTCAGAGAATCAGCAAACTGAAGTGGCAGTGGGCTAGCCATATCTCGCGAAGAACCGACAACCGTTGGAGTAAACGTGTTCTTGAGTGAAGAGTTGATGGAATCTGCGACTTGGCAAACGTAGTGTAGGACGCTCTCCGACTAGATGGGATGACGATTTGCGAAAAACTGCAGGCACGTGCTGGATGTGGCAACCTGAAGACAGGGCGCTATGGCTATCATTAGGGTAGGGCTATGTCCAGTGGTAGTCCACTCCTGACGTTCAGCCTGACGACGACTCCCTCTTTCTGAGAGAAGGCCTGTGCCCTGCAGTGGGTCGTTTATAGGCTACATAAAAAAACACTTTATTCATGTATTTGCTTCTAAGTTCATTTATTTTGATGAACATTTCGTTTCATAGACCAGCATAACACACCAAACAATAGGCGTGACGACAGTATCAAATAATAAAAGTTTTAACGATATATTGCGAAAGTACATATAAAAAGGATTTAAACAGTGATTTAGTTTTCGACGCCATGACACTGCGAGTTGTTATAAAATACCACAGATATAAAGTAAATTTTAGAAAGATGGCGTTAACCTTCGTTTATTCGTTATACCTTCCTTAATTTTTTAGCTGAAATATAGTTTTTTTTGTAAACAATAAATGCTTCAAACACATTATGGAAGAGGATCAAGAATCTTACGTCTGTTTATGAATCCTTCTAACCGTAATTTGCCTGGCCATGCCTAAAGACAACATGCCCATTACAACAACAGTTTTACTTTTCTAGGTCATGAGGGAGAAAAGGCTAGCAATGCAGTCGCCCGAATACGCCAAAAATATGTCAGGTTTGTTCTTTTATGTGTTATAGGTATTCTTTTGTTGCACTAACCCGTGCTGAGGACAATTTTAAAAACCTATTTAGAGGCTAAAAAATCCGCCCATGCCGGGATTCGAACCCGCGACCTCTGGCTAACCGTACCAGTTAGCCAGAGGTCGCTCTCCCAACTGAGCCAATGGGCAAGTGCCGGCATCAGCGAAATTTCGAACCTCTACAATATTCTCTGTATTACGTACAGGCAGCGACATCTGGCTGAAGCAATCTGCATCACTTGCAGTCCTGAGTACCTACTTTGGAGTTAGGTTTTACATCGGAGTGATATCGCTGTACAGTACTACACATCATAAAAGTCCCTTCGGGAATCTACGTTCGCGCAGACTAGGAAGAAGTGTAACGAAAGCTATAAGTACATTCAACATGATCTTTAACAGATACGGTTAAGGTGCAGAATTGATTGCCGCAGTAGCGCTACCTATTTCGCTCACGCTAATATTGCCAAACTAATAGTCACCTGCATCGATGACGTTGAATCAACCAATAGCAACAAAGGCGCGCCTGCCATAAAATGAAACTATCTGATTCGTCGATCATCTTGCCGCACCTCCAAAATTTGGTCATCTGCGCAGGTACATCCGCGAGACTTATTTCTTGTGTAGCACTGTACCCACATGATTATATTCTTTTGTTGCACTAACCCGTGCTGAGGACAATTTTAAAAGCCTTTTTAGAGGCAAAAAATTTCATTTGTTGTTAGTAGTGCATTTGAGATTGAACATGAAAATAATTATTCTTACTACGATTTCAGGTATAAAATTCAAAGCCTTCATGGATCTGTTACTGGAAATGGGTGACGCTGGTTTGTTATCCGAAGAGGAAATTAGAAACGAAGTAGATACCATGATCATGGCTGGATTTGATACGTCTTCCACGGCCATGATTTTTATACTGACCCTGTTGAAACTGCATCCGGATGTGCAGGAAAAGGCTTATGAAGAGTAAGTAACAATACAACATCGAAGTGCGTCTTCATCTAAAATACAAATTATTGACCATGCAAAACAGATTGTTTTGTTTATATTATTTTTAATGCACTAACCCGTGCTAAGGACAATTTTTAAAAACCTATTTAGAGGCTAAAAATTCCACCCATGCCGGGATTCGAACCCGCGACCTGTGGCTATCCGCGCCAGCGCTCTTTCCAACTGACCTAATGGGCGACTCACCGGCATCAGTGAAATTTCGAACCTCTTTACAATATTCTCTGTATTATTTACAGGCAGCGACATCTGGCTGAAGTAATTTGCACCACATCATTCCGATGTAAAACCTAACTGCAAAGTAGGTACTCAGGACTGCAAGTGATGCAGATTACTACAGCGAGATGTCGCTGCCTGTACGTAATACCGTAATACAGAGAATATTGTAAAGAGGTTCAAAATTTCGCTGATGTCGGCACTTGCCCATTGGCTCAGTTGGGAGAGCGCTGGTATGGTTAGCCAGAGGTCGCGGGTTCGATTCCCGGCATGGGCGGAGTTTTAGCCTCTAAATAGGTTTTTAAAATTGTCCTTAGCACGGGTTAGTGCAACAAAAGAATATAACACATAAAAGAACAAACCTGACATATTTTTGGCGTATTCAGGCGACTGCATTGCTAGTCTTTTCTCCCTCATGACCAGTGGTCGGAGTAGGTATATTGAATTAAGGTCACTGACATCAAACGTATATGTTAATATGGATACGCCTCCGAGTTTCCGGATTATTATGATAAAAATACCGAAACATCGAAATTATTACATGAAACTAGTTCAAAATGTATCAATACTCTCAACGCTATGCTGCTAGTGGCGTAGATGACCAGAATTTAATAGTAAAAAATGACTGGTGTGTAAAAACCTTGTTGTAGTAAAAGTGTTGGAGTAAAAGCCTAAGCATGTATAAAATGATATAATAATAATATTCATTTCAACACACGACATCCGGCAAACAGGGTCTTTTGTCCTCTTATCTCTATTCTCAACGCATCTGACCAATTAGAATCAAGTATCCAGGATGACTCATTGACTGTTTGTTCGAAAACAATGCGCTCGAACCGACATCCAGACCAAGTGGCTCACTCACTTATTTCGGTTCGTGGAGTGCGCTTATTTTATGTGTTGTGAATATCTTGACTTGACCCTGGCTTGTTTACTGTCTTCTGAAATCTACTTAAAACGACGAATTTGGCTTATAACTACGGACATCGATTTATTACTCTTGGATTGGGCCCATTTGAAGTTGTTTTTGTACGGGTAAGTTTTAATTATTTTCACTATTTAAGAAGGTTTTAGAACTTGGAAACAGTAAAAAAAATCACTTTATAGCAATCATCACAGCGCATGAGAGTCCGGTTTACCAAATTTTTGGAAACTCCGGTACATTCCGGAAGAAATGCATGTCCATGTTATGATATCATGACGCAAGTATCTAAAATCAATATACCTACTCCGACCACTGCTCATGACCTAGAAAAGTAAAACTGTTGTTGTAATGTTGTTATAATGTTGTCTTTAGGCATGGCCCGACAAATAACGGTAAGAAGGATTCATAAACAAACGAAAGATTCTTAAATCCTGGTCCATAATGTGTTTGACGCATTTATTGTTTATAAAAAAACTATATTTCAGTAATAAACTAAAGTTTAACGACTGCAAGTGATGCAAATTACTTCAGACAGATGTCGCTGCCTGTACATAATACAGAGAATATTGTCAAGAGGTTCGAAATTTCACTGATGCCGGCGAGTCGCCCATTAGCTCAGTTGGAAAGAGCGCTGACACAGATAGCCAGAGGTCGCGGGTTCGAATCCCGGCATGGGCGGAATTTTTAGCCTCTAAATAGGTTTTTAAAGATTGTTTTGTGTCTTGCAGACAAAAACCTGTTTTGCATCCACTAAACGTTTTCTTTGTGGAATGACACTACACACACCGTTTTGGATGTGCAAGACATTTCCGTTGTGGTTTCTGAGGATTTATGTAATCAATAGTTGTGCCCACGGTGTTACCCGCGGTTTTATAGAGAAAATGAATTGTGAATTAACAGTAAAATATATTTTCCCGCAGTCAAACGTAGCCTATGTGTGTCAGCTAACTCCATACTAAATTTTATTTAAATCGCTCCAGCGGCTTAGACGTGATGAAGTGACAAACATGTAATACACACTCACAAACTTTACAATATTAGTTTTAAGTGTAGACGTCAGTCCCGTCAATGTTTCCTCAAACTTATGCATGTATTTTTATTCTGACTAGAACGACTAACTTATGAGAAGTGATTATACTCTTTTTAATGCACTAACCCGTGCTAAGGACAATTTTAAAAACCTATTTAGAGGCTAAAAATTCCACCCACTCCAGGATCCGAACCCGCGACCTCTTCCAACTCGCGCTCTTTCCAACTGAGCTAATGGGCGACTCACCGGCATCAGTGAAATTTCGAACCTCTTTACAATATTCTCTGTATTAAGTACAGGCAGCGCGACATTTGGCTTCACATCACTTGCAGCCCCGAGTACCTACTTTGCAGTCAGGTTTTTTTTTTACATCGGAATGATATCGATCTACCCACATGATTATACTCTTTTTAAGGGAAGTGGTATCTTAAGAACTTCTTCGGGTATGGTATAACTAATAGTTTAATATGGTATCATTCGATAGCCCTGGGCTCTGCCTTGCCTATGTCTATCAGTGGATACATACGGGTTGATTCATTAAGGAGTAAATATTGTTCATTATTGTGGGAATATTTAAAACAAAAATAACACATAAATATAAAACAATTGGTTTCCAGGATTATCCGTGTCTGTGGAAAGTCTGACGTAGACGTCCAAAGGGACCAGTTGACCCAGCTGGTCTACTTAGAGGCTGTCATCAAAGAGTCCCTGAGACTGTACCCTGTCGGTCCTATCATAGGGCGAACTGTAACAGACGATGTTAAGTGTGGTAAGTAAGAAGCAGAATCGGATCATTTTCAGAAACTTCTAGAAGAAGAAATTTAAACTACTCCACAGTAGTTCAAAAAGTATTTATGAACCAACCATTTTGTAAGCAACTACGCATTATCAACTAAGTTCCGGATTAACTTACGGACTGATTCAGATCGTCGTCGTCGTCAGGCTATACTAGTCCACTGCTGGACATAGCACTCCCCTAAAGAGTGTGAGAGAGAGAGAGAGACATTTATTTGAAGGCACAAAGATACAATACACATAACAAAATGTAACACGATATTAAAATAATACAGACAAATAAGAAAAGAAAGAACAAAGAAAAATATAATATAACAAAGAATACGATATAAAACAAATGAGTGCCACGTTGTGCTATCATAGGGGGTAATTTATTTATTTACTTCAATTATTTTACAGACAACGTGGTCCAGTGTTATATTAGTAGTAATAAATATAGAACTTAGCCTAGGGTTAGTATTTAATATGTAACAGTGAGTTGGTGCGTTTAATTAAAATCCAAATCAGTGGATTATCCGGCTGCGATGCAATCGCGTTCAGAATGCTATTGCCGCTCCCGGTAATGCCCATAATCCCCACGCTGGGCATGCGGGTTGGGGATCGCAGTTCGGTGGAAGTGTGCTGCTGGGGGCGCTGCTACCCATCTCCCGGTTTTAGATCTGATCAGATATTACTAAATCAGAAATCAACAGACGACGCGAGCTACATCTCTACACACTGTGATAAAACTCTGCTATAAGTATTTCTTAATGATTCGCGATACTCATACATAGTTATATATTAAACGGGTCTATTCGCGATTAATTATTTACCTTAATTCGCAACGTTTCGGCAGCGTAACAGTTGCCGTTGTCTCGTGTAGATGGAAGTGGCGAGTACAGTCAATTATTGTGGGTAGGTACAGTACTACACATCATAAAAGTTCATTCGGGAATCTACGTTCGCGCAGACTAGGAAGAAGTGTAACGAAAGTACCCGAAGCTATAAGTAAATTCAACATGATCTTTAACCGATACGGTTAAGGTGCAGAATTGATTGCCGCAGTAGCGCTACCTATTTCGCTCACGCTAATAATATTGCCAAACTAATAGTCACCTGCATCGATGACGTTGAATCAACCAATAGCAAAAAAGGCGCGCGGCCTGCCATAAAATGAAACTATCTGGTTGGTCGATCAACTTGCCGCACATCCAAAATTTGGTCATCTCCGCAGGTACATCCGCGAGACTTATTTCTTGAGTAGCACTGTAGTCACTTTAAATTTTTCGCAGCGGGCCGACACACTACACTCACTACGCCCACGAACAAATCCGGTGATAAGACGCGTGATTTGTATTTACTTAGCACTGAATTCCACGTACTTTAATAAATGTATTTCTTTCTTTTACTTGAAAGCTACTGCGTTTTACCTAATAAATAATCGCGATTAAACCCGTTTAATAATATAACTAAAACTCTGCTAAATTGTGCCTGGAAAAACGAAACGGTTATGATCGATACAATACGATATAAACCCTTGTATGTCCCCACTGCTGGGGCACGGGCCTCTTTCTGCATGGCAGGAAGGTTAGGCCATACTCCACCACGGGGGCCAAGTCCGGCTTACTGTTAGAAGTTATCAAGCCGCCCATAAGGTCTCTGACATGGCTTAACGACTGCCACTACATGACAGCCGGCACCAATGGCTTAACATGCCTTGCGAAGCACGGAAGCGCTCGGAAAAAATGCCACTAGCGGTAGTCACGGGACGTTCACCCATCCTGCACCTGACCGCGCCTGATGTTGCTTAACTCAAGTGATTGATTCCAATGATTCGGTTCGGCTAGGCCACGAGCGCTTCATGATCAGTCGAGGAAAACTATTATTGGATACACTGTATATAAGAAACTATTGTAGGTATAATAATAATATTATAAGAAGCTGTTGTATTCCCTAATACACAGACATAAAATATAAAATAAAAAAATGATCACTGGATAATTATAATAACTTCCACACAACACATTCACTTGACCTTGCCCCAAACTATGGTACTATGGTAACCAGGCAAGGATGTCGCAAACATGAAAACACACCCAGACTGGGGCCACCCCTTCGGCCCTTCAGGAAACCGGGGTTTGGAAACCTCGTTTCCTAAAAGGATTTTTTATCCTTTTATGTGACTGGTTCCCTATGATGATTTTTTGTCCTTCTACGTAACTGATTTCCTATAAAGTTTTTTAAATACAGTTTATTTATCCTTACTTGTCCATTTTAGTAAACAAGATTCTACCCGTAAAGTATGGATTTTAGTCGCAAAGCGCCATATTCCCAATGCCATATGCCAATTTTATTAACAAAGTTAATTAAGTTGCGAGAAAATATGTCGTTTTGGCATCAAATATCAATTTTGAGGTTAGAATTTTGTTTACTAAATTGGCCAAGTAGGGATAAATAGACTGTACTTCTATGAGACCGAATAAGTGTTCGGGAGAGGAACTTGGAAAAAATACGACTGTTATTAGACAGAATGTAGGTGTTAGCGACGCTCTCATACCTACCTATTATTTATAATAATATTTGCCTTTAGCATCTACTTAGTGAGATGATTTGTGCAGCGTCCAGTGGCGTCTTCACCCGCACTGGATGGGTGAGGGGACCGCTCCGACGCTGTAGTGCCTGGGACATAGTTTTATATTATTTAAACCTACTTACTGGTAAAATATAATTGCGTACCTACTTATCTACTTTGTACCTCCCTTTTGAACCTGAGGGTAGCTACCTACTAGTGTCATTTATATTAGGGTAGTTTTAGACAAGATTGAAAATAGTCTATGGCCAACCTCCGTGCGATGTGCAACGGCCCTTTTCGTTACAATAAATAATTTTGGCAAACCTAAAAGTTTTTCGTTTGAAACATCTTCACATCATCTACAGTAGGTACATGAGAAAAGAAGAAAATTTGAAAAAATGAAGTTCACAGATAAGCGTCATGGCGCTTAAACTATAGGTTATTAATCTCTTTTGTATAATTATCTGATAACTGTGGGGCATTGCATTGAAATCATTTCACCATAAGCATTTTTATTTTTATTTCAACACTAAAGAAGTTGTTTTCATTTATTCGTAAGAAGTTTTTTTTGTTTTTTAATGAATTGATTTTATGTTATAAATGTTTTTATTAAAATCTTAATATATTTGAAATAAACCACACATAAATGGTATAATTACGGTTTTACAAAATAATTAAATACAATACTCAATTCCAATAAACATTTGTTCTGTAATCCGGTTATTAGTTTCGTAGGTGGCGGAATTATAACATAAACATAGTACTTTTAGGAAACCAGTTACGTAGAAGGATAAAAAAATCCTCTTAGGAAACTGGTTTCCAAACTCCGGTTTCCTGAACGGCCGAAGGGGGGGGGGCACTTGTACAAGTGTACGAATAGGTGTAAGGATAGATATAAATGTAAGGATATAAGGAATTGAAGTAAAAACATATTATTTTCCAAATTATGATCACGTAATAACATCACGTAGTATCTTGGCAGCAGCGCCCCCTGCAGTACAATTCCACCAAACTGCGATCCCCAACCCGCATGCCCAGCGTGGGGATTATGGGCATTACCCCCCAATGATGGCACAACCTTGCGCTCATTAGGGGAGGGCTATGTCCAGCAGTGGACTAATAAAGCCTTAAGAACAAGAAGAAGTATCAACTCACAACAAATTTTCACTTCAAAAATTTTTTTCTAGGAAACTTCACCATCCCAACCGGCGCGTATCTCTTCGTGAACATTTACAGTATGCACCGGAACGCCCGCTGGGGCGAGGCTCCAAGTGAGTACCGGCCGGAGCGCTGGTTTGACTGCGAGAGCACGGTCGGCAACGGCGCGTACGCAGCATTTAGTCTTGGCAGACGCGGTTGCATAGGTAAATGATACTCATTTACAAACTTTATAAATCATCAGTCCATTGCTGGACACAGCCCTTCCCTAATGAGTTCCATAGCGCCCTGTCTTCAGTTTGCCACAGCCAGCATTTGCCTGCAGTTCTTCACTCAGTCAATGAGTTACGGCTGTAGAGCTAGATTATTAGGACATGGTGACTATGTGATATGACTGATTGGTGATTGCGGCCTGAACGCTAGTTTGACTGCGAGAGCGCGATTGTCAACAGCGCGTACGTAGTTTTTATTCTTAGCGGATGCGGTTGCATAAGTACACAAATTTATTTCTTTAGGTATTTATACAGTTTGGAAAACATCAGCTTTAAAAAAATATGCTTGTGAAAGAAATAGGTTACTTTAAAATCATACACCAGAATAGTGGCACGGCGACGAACGAGTTGCTGCCGGAGCGTTATTTTGCCTGCGAGAGCACGATCGGCATCGGCGCGTACGCAGCATTTAGGCTGGGCGCATGCTGAGACGCAGGCGACGCAGCACAGCGCAGCACAGTTGAGTACAGGGCAGGGCAGTTGAGGCAGACATAGGCCCCCATCGCATGCTGCGACGCAACTATTCGCTCCATTCCTTGGCAATTCTCACCCATAATAACTCTTTCAATGTCTTTTTTGAATAGTCTGGATGATTTGTATCATACACTCAATTAAATGTTCTGTAATTGCAACAAAATTGTTACTAAACACGCCTCGACGTGCACGCGTCGCACAGAAATCTGTGCCGGCACTACACCGAGACGCAGAGCAGGGCAGACACAATATTATGTCTGCGTCGCACGTGCCTAAGTCACAGCGTACGTAGCTCAATGACGTTCCATGCTTTACAAAATCTGCACTGCGCTGTGCTGCGTCGCCTGCGTCTCAGCATGCGCCCAGCCTCAGTCTTGGCGGACGCGGTTGCATAGGTAAAGGAACGAATTTATAGAAACTTTAAAATAATGGACCAGAATTGCGGCACGGCGACGAATGAGTTGTGGACGGAGCGTTAATTTGACTGCGAGAGCACGATCAGCAACGGCGCTTACGCAGCGTTTAGTCCTTATTTATACTGTGGTTTAGTCTTGAAAGGTCCAGCTACATAGAAGACTTACTTTGAGTGTGCACTGTGCACTGCACAACGTTAAAAGTTGGAAAGTGATATCAAATATTTTCAATAATCTGAAGTTGCTATTTTCTCGTGCAAACCATTTACTATAAAATATCATAGCTTCTAGCGGAAAATGTCTAATTTAAATATATTCATTGATATTAACCCTTTGTTTGTCCCCATTGCTGGAGCACGGCTCTCTACCTCACACATCCTTGGTAGAGGATTGACGACCTCTGTGGCGTAGCGGTAGCGCGTCTGCCTACCATGCAAGAGGTTCCGGGTTCGAATCCCGGCTGGGAACAAAAAAAAAGCCCAGGTCTTGGATGTTTACATGTTTGTGATGTCATTGTTTCTGGTTCCCACGACACAGGGTATCCTAGTGTGGGGCCAGAAGCAATGTATGTGCTTGTATGTAAATGTTATGTTATTGTAAGACAGTGGCGGGCCTTACTGTCAGAAGTTATCAAGCCGCATATTATGGCCTCTGACATGGCTTAACGACTGCCATTAGAAGACAGCCAGCACCAACAGCTTAACGTGCCGTGCGAAGCGCGGAAGCGCTCAGAAAAAATGCCACTAGCGGTAGTCTCGGGATGGTCACCCATTCAGCACCTGACTGCGCCTGCTGTTGCTCAACCCGTATGATTGATTCCAACACTCGGTTCCACTAAGCAACGAGCGCTTCATACCCCTCTAGTTTACTACATTAAAGGTTTTTCTTCATCTCTTTGGCAGGAAAGGCCTACGCAATGTGGTTTATGAAAATCGCGCTAGTAGGTCTCCTGAGGATGTACAGGATCACCGGCAAACATGAGAAGCTAAAGGTGTACATCGAGGTCATGCTGAAGCCCCGCTCCGGACACCACATCGCCCTGGAGCGGCGATAAATCGATAAATAGCTGATAAAAAGTTGAAATAAAAAATAACCAACAACTGAGAATTAACTACTAAGCGGGCGGAACCAACCTAAAGTCTATTTATCCTTACTTGTCCAATTTAGTAAACAAGATTCTAACCTTAAAATTGACATTTCATGCCGAAAATTTATATCTCCCCGCAAATTCATGAACTTTGTTTATAAGTATATCTGGCAGCGTGAATATATATATTCATTAAAATAGTTCACAGTTCAACAGTTCTAAAAAGTCATACTAAATTGGACATGTAAGGCTAAATAGACTGTAGGTACAGTTCCGACATGCACAAACATGTAAACACCTTGGAACCTTGTCACATTAACCTCCTGTAGGCCGATGTATGAGAAATCGTCATTTTTGACTTAGACAAGGTACTTACTGAAGTGCATACAAATATTAGTGCTCGTGACTGTACTTCGCAATCTGAGTGCTTAGTGCGAGTTTTTTAACTACTCGATCGCGTTAACGTAAACTCATATTTCTATGGCATCGAGGAAGCGCCACATAGCGACAAGTATGGATATTAAAATTGCTGAGTGCGAGTTGTAATGGTTTAGGTTGAGAAGTGAACACGTTTACCAACCAAAACACGATTAAACGCGAGTGCGAATTGTACTGTGACAGCGTTTTGCCAGTTCGAACGGTTAACTTACTCAAACTCACTAATCAATGCTCGATTAACGCGGTAGTAAAGTTATTCGATTGGATCTGTCAAACTCGCACTAAGCACTCAGTTACTTCGGTGAATTTGGATACCGCATGCTAAGAAGGCATTATAAGCTCAGCAGTCGGGTTGTTGGTTACTTTTTAGTTTTGTATATTTTCTGTATTGTTCTGTTATTTTAATTGTTTTCGTTGAATTTATGCAGATTTTATGTGGGCTGAAGCTATCAGGATGGTATAGATGCTGGGCAAGCCTTTACCATCTAAAAACGAAGTCCCAGGCACTGCAGCATTCGAGTGGTCCCTTCACCCATTTAGTTTGAGTGAAGATGCCACTGGAAACTGTATAAATCATTTCATTACGTAGATGCAGAGGCCATGTATGTTGCATATATGACACACGCACAAAAAAAAATCAGCCAAGTGCAAATCGGACTCGGGCACCAAGGGTTCCGTATAAATTTTATAGGTAGGTACTTAAATAATCATAAACAGTTTAGGAATCAAGTCTCGCAATTTTTCCCGAGCTTTTCTCGAACTTTAAAGACAAATTTTCTTATGATTAAATTACACAATGTATAGTTATCAGATTTGTTTCTATATTTGTAAAATAAGACGATATTACTTACGAAACATAGTTCTAAGTCAACAGAAATCAAGCTATGAATTTTGATTTCCTTAAGTGTCTAAATAAACGTTTTCTTGCGATATAGTATAATAAATCGTTTATTTCGGACCTTGAAATTTATATAACTTAACCTTACCTTAAAAATATACATGAAATTATAAATTAAATACACTACAGTATAACTAATAAGTCAACTTATCAATCGATCGATTGGTCAATTAACTAATTATTATGCATTTTCTCAAAATGATGCCACATAGGACAATCTGGCTTGTCAGCCAATACGGATATATATATTTTTTGCCTTTACTTCAAAGTTGATTTTTTCACAACTTCAAGAGACCCTTCCTACCTCCACGCGTTTTAAGATAAAGGGTCTTGACAGACACTTGTACTGTATTTTTAACAACGTACTTGTAATTATAATATTTTTATTTTAATGCACTAACAACGTACTTGTGACTCACAAATCTATAAATGAATTATGAACGAATGACAGATCGACGGATGGCCGGACAACAAACTGATCCTATAAGTATTTACGACACTGGTACTTTTTGAGAATTGAATTCGAGTTATGTTTAACAAAGGGTCGTAAAATGGCAATCATAAAACTGTAAGCAATCATAGCTAGTTTGTTGATAATTGAATTTACCTATCAACTTCTTTGAGTAAGCAATCACGACACCTTGATATTTTTTTCTATGACGACCTTCTTGAAAGGTCTTCGGGGTTTTTACGAAATCGATTAAAAGATTGCATACAACAAATGCATTGCACTACAACATTGAATACAAAATACATTATTTAAGATAACATATGATAATAATATTCTTTATTGTACACTGGAAAAACAACAAATAGAAAACAATTGCAAATATACATAGTACAATTGGCGGCCTTATTGCTAAAAGCAATTATTATTGATTATTTATTAAGATAACCAAATGTGAGCTGGAAGAGAATGCTTAGTTTACATTTGTACTTTCTATATTGTGTAATAAATAATACTAATTTAAAAACCTATTTAGAGGCTAAAAATTTCACCCATGCCGGGATTCGAACCCGCAACCTCTGGCTATCCGTACCAGCGCTCTACCAATTGAGCCAATGGGCGACTCACGGCATCAGTGAAATTTCGAACCTCTTTACAATATTCACTGTATTACGTACGTACGTGAGTCGCCCATTGGCTCAATTGGTAGAGCGCTGGTACGGATAGCCAGAGGTTGCGGGTTCGAATCCCGGCATGGGTGAAATTTTTAGCCTCTAAATAGGTTTTTAAATTTCTTCCTTAGCACGGGTTAGTGCATTAAAAATAAAAATAGTGTAAATAATACTAATTGTTTTTTTCTTCACATTTCTGTGTAGTTTACTGTACAGTAAGCCACAGCTCTACTCTTCAGGACACTTAAAAACTTAAACTTGACTATTGACCTATTGACAAAACATAATATCACTCGCAACGTTTATTAGGTAGGTACCTCTTTTTTTTTTTTCATGGGGAAATCCTCATGGATACCCTGTCGCTGGAGATGGCGACAGGGTTATGCCGGACTCTTACCGGCTAAAACCCCATGTTGTTCCTTCTCACGCCGTACGACGGAGTCGCGGGAACGCCCTCGCAATCTTCCGCAACTCCGCCAGGGTCAGTCCTGGTGGACCCCTCCATTGCCCATTATCCTCCAGGTATGAGCGGAATGCTAGAAACACGTAGCACTCCGCTCCGCTTCGTGAGGCCGGATACCCCAATCCGCTATTTCCTCACGGGGCCGGAAGGAGGTGAGCATACGCTCTCCTTCTCCGTCCCGTCCTCCTGCGACGGATCGGCTGAGACGAAGGGTCGTCTTCTCTCAGCCTCTCCGCCGCCTCCTTCCGCAAAATGACGTTTTCGCAGAAGGACACCACTGCCTGCCACGAGGACTCTCCCTGTAGCATTGCGCCTATTAGGGCTGGCAACGAGATGTTGCAGCCTACCGCCTGTTGCAGCGTCGCTCTCTCCTGCGCCCAAGCCGGGCAGACCTCCAGGGTGTGCTGCGACGTGTCTTCATCACTATTGCAGTGATGACACGCCGCAGTCGTCTCTCTTCCGGCTATGCGGCACAGATACCTCCCGAAACACCCGTGTCCTGTGAGGATCTGCACCAGCCGGAAGGTGAGCGAGCCGTGTCGACGGTCCACCCACTTCTTTAGAAGAGGACGAACCGCCTCCACGGTCCGCAGGCCCGCCTTCGGCTCCTGGAGCCGCCTTTGCCATTGGCGCAGGAGATTGCGACGTGCATCCCTCCTCCACTGCTGCTCCACCTCGGGTGGTGGGAAGACACCTCGGTGGCGTGCATCCACGCGCCGCCAGTACACCGACGCCAGCAAGTGGGCATCGAGGTCCCATGGCACCGTGCCAGCCAGAGCGCATGCCGCCTCGTGTGACACCGTCCGGTATCCGCGTATCGCTCTGATCGCCATCACTCGCTGTGGTCGGTGCAGCTGAGCGATATTACGGGCGTTCAGAGCGTCCGCCCAGACAGGTGCACCATACAGCGCCATCGACCTCACAACGCCGGTATAAAGGCGGCGGCAGGTCACGTCGGGTCCACCAGTATTCGGAAGGAGCCTTCCGAGGGCAGACACTGTGCCGATAAGTTTCGGCGCCAGACGTCTGAAGTGCTCCTCGAAGTTCCACCGGCTGTCAAGGACCAGGCCCAAGTATTTCAACTGGGACCTGACCTCGACGTGGACATCGCCCACCCTCACCATGGAACCTGCAGGAGGCGCTCTTCGACGGCCGAGGAAGCAGATCGCCTCGGTTTTGCTTAAGGCCACCTTGAGGCCTAGCGCTTCAATACGCCCGGCCACGTGGGTGGCTCCCACCGTGGCCAGATGGGCCGCCTCCTCGAAGTTGCGCTCCCGCGCCGTGACGAAGGTGTCGTCTGCATAGCAGACGAGGTGCAACCCGCGCAGCAGCGCACCACGTAGGACCCAGTCGTATCCGATGTTCCACAGGAGCGGTCCTAGGACCGATCCTGTGGAACACCGCATCTCATGAGTCGGCGATGCATGCCGCCGTCTCGTCCCTGGTACACAACCTCTCTGTCCTTCAGGTAGTCTCCGATCATGCGCCGCAGGTAGTTGGGCACTGCATGGAATCGGAGCGCCTCCCGTATGCACCCGAAGGGCAGAGAGTTGAAGGCGTTGGCTATGTCCAGGGGCACCGCTAGCATTATCCCGCCCGCCCCGGTTGCCTCGTCCGACAGGTCCCTCACGCGTTGGATG
Organism: Yponomeuta sedellus; assembly: GCA_934045075.1. NCBI lineage: Eukaryota > Metazoa > Arthropoda > Insecta > Lepidoptera > Yponomeutidae > Yponomeuta > Yponomeuta sedellus. The sequence goes on from OW203743.1 coordinate 13,394,462, forward strand.
GCGTCGATGGTCGAGCGACCCCAGCGAAAGCCATACTGGCATTCAGCTAGGTCGGGGCCGACTTCGCGCAGGTGCCAGCCGATGCGGGCAGACAAAATGCGCTCAAAAAGCTTGCCCGCCTCGTCTAGCAGCACGATCGGGCGATAGGCAGATGGAGAGTCTGCCTGTCTGCCCTCCTTCTGCAGGAGAACCAATCTCCCGGTTTTCCACACCCTCGGAAAACGTCCCGATGTCAGACAGCCATCAAGGAGCCCCCTGTATTGCTCCTCCAACTCCTTCATGGCCGCCACCAGGACGCGACCGGGTATTCCATTGGGACCGGGAGCGGTTTTCTTCCCCCGCAGCTTTAGAAGGGCTAAACCTACTTCGGCCTCGGTCACGGGAGGAACCTCTGCGGCCATCGACCCACCATCCCCGATGCCTATCCCAGCCAGAGCTGGTGGAGTGTGCTCCATTGCGTCCGGGAATAGGCCGGTGACAACATCGGCCAACAGTTGCGGCTGCAAAGTCTCCGTTAGTGGAGGTCCCCGGTTGCGCAGCTTGCCCCGCGCCGCACGATACGGGCGGCCCCACGGGTCCGAGTTGAGGGTCTGCAAGACGGACTCTCTTCCAGCGGCCTACAGTAGCGTGTTAGTAGAAAAAAGTAGTAATATACTCGTATAAATAATATGTAAATATTTATAGATTGTGTAGGCTTGCCCAGCACCTATACCATCCTGACAGCTTAGTCGGCCTAGCCCACAGGAAAGACTAGTCAATACGTGCGGAGCCAACCAAGCCGCGGGTTTCCTCACGATATTTTCCTTCACCGTTAGCGTGTGGTATTGCGACTACAAATTCGCAAATGTACGTAACTTTGAAATTAAACAAAGTCATTGGTACATGCCCGCACTCGGGATCGAACCTGGGGCTCTCGCTTGCCAGTCCATGGTTCTACCTACTGAGCTACCACCGCTTCTATAAAACCATGTCCTAGGCACTACAGCGTCGGAGTGGCCCCTTCACCCATCTAGTATGAGTGAAGATACCACTGGACGCTGTATAAATCATCTCATTAACAGCTTATAAAATCACAATTAATCAAATTACTTATTTTTTTGTGAAACCCCCGTCGATTATCCATATTTTTTATGATTTTGGTCGTCGCACTAATATTACGTAACACTACATTGTGACTTTGGAATCGTTCATAGCTTTTAAAAATAAACATTAGAAACAAATGAAGCTAGTTTAATTTTTTTGTGGCCTATTTATACGTGCCACTGCACAGACCTTTCTCAGCGCTGAGGTATTTGAAAAAAAAAATGAAAAATGTTTATTGAGCAGATTAAAAAAAACCTATTTAGAGGCTAAAAATTCCACCGATGCCGGAATTCGAACCCGCGACCTCTGGCTATCCGTACCAGCGCTCTTTCCTACTGAGCTAATGGGCGACTCACCGGCATCAGTAAAATTTCAAACCTCTTTACATAATTCTCTGTATTACGTACAGGCAGCTACATCTGGCTGAAGTAATTTGCATCACTTCGATAATTTACATCACTTTAAAATTGTCCTTAGCACGGGTTAGTGCATTAAAAGAAAGAATATAAGAATAAAAAAAGACAATGTATTAAGTAACAACCCTAAACTAAATTAAATTGTATATTGGGGCACAGTTCTCCATTCGGGTGGAACTTAAATATATCACAACATATTAATTGTTCCGTAATAAAATAAAAATTAACGTGCATTCAGTAAAACTATGATATGGCTCAAATATATTTAAGACTAAATAAACATACATAATAGTATTAAAATACATAAAAACGAAACTTCTTCAAGTTTTATGGAATAAAATAATAGATTATTACATAAACATAGGTGCAAACTTGTTAGAAATAATATAACCAACATACAACATGTTCTACATAGTGGGATTTGAACCCTTCAGTCACTCAGGATTCCTCACGATGTTTTCCTTCACCCGTGGCGCGAGGTGACTTCTTTTTCTAAGTTATGTACATTTGTGAAGTTATAGTAAAAAAAAATGAAATGCAGTAGAAATGAGGTCCTTGAGAAGTATGTGTAGTGTTACTTTGAATGACAGGATACGCAATAGTCTGATTAGAGAACGTTGTGGACTGAAAGAGGATGTAGTGACTAGAATTGAGAAAGGAATGTTGCGTTGGTTTGGACATGTGGAGAGAATGAAGGAAGAAAGATTGACGAAACAAATATATATTGCGAATGTGAGTGGAATGGTTGGTAAGGGTCGTCCCAGGCGGACATACATCGACCAGATTGGGGATGTATTAGCAAAGGGAAAGATAAAAGTACCCGGAACCGGCGTGCGTGCATGCAACGACTTATGAACGTTGATGAAGCGAAGGTGATCTGTCAGGATCGTGGCAAGTGGCAGTCCCTGGTCTCTGAATACCCCTCTGTGATACAGGCGTGAGGTTATGTATGTATGTAGTAAAAAATATGTGAAAAAAAATCTCCACATGTCCAAACCAACGTAACATTCCTTTCTGAATCATTACTTTCGCAAAAATAAACATAATTATGTTAATCCTAGTTCTGACGTAGGCATGTTAAATGCTGATGAGGCCTCATTAGAATCTTATTAGAAGTAATTTCTTGATGGGGTGTATAATGTATTCACTTTAAATTATTGGTTCCCGACAATAACTTATGATCTTTGATTTTTTTATATGTTAATTTTGCATTGCTATTTTTAACTTGTGTTTCTAAATGTTTCGCTTTGGCTTCAGTGAGCTGACGCGCTGGACATAGTTCATTCTGAATTGACCACGTGACTACCAAAACCTATCTATTGTTAAGTTTGAATTCACATCACATTATTCATAGGACCTCACCTCGTTTATAAAAATAACGAAATATGAAGTCAAATCGTCTGTAATTTTATTTAAACAGCATTCAAATGCAATGCAGCATTTGAACTAATGCAACTTACCTACGTTTTTAGTGTCGGTAACGTGAAAAAATGCAACAATGATCGTACTGTCATACACTGAAGACACTGGAGGTGAAATTAAATATTAACTAATTCATTCACTCGGTTGAGTACAGTTCAAATGAACTAATGTAGCTTACGTTTTGAGTGTCGGTAACGTGAAAAAATGCAACGATGATCGTACTGTCACACACTGAAGACACTGGAGGTGAAATGAAATATTAACTAATTCATTCACTCGGTTGAGTATACATTTCTTTAGCTGCTAAGATTAAAGCAATAAAGAAAGACATTTATTGGGACAAATTAACACATCACAGAAAAGAAAAGGCACACCAATCGTAAGTCAAACAAGAACAATTCACATAAAAACAAGATAGGACAGGCCAAGCTCAGAGCGTACATCCTGTGGTGTGTCAATGTTGCCACAAAGGGCATCTGACTCAGCGTAAACCAAAAATAACAAAAATTACCATAAACCTATAATTCAAGTCATTGATCACTGCATCATTGCATAGCAATTTACCTACCAAACTTAGGGGCGCATTGACGCATTGTGTACGAAGTATGTGGTAATAAAACTCATGATCAGTGAAACGAATGCACGTAAAATTGATAAAAAAGGCGAAGAAATTGTAGGAATCTTTTAATCTGCCTTTTGCTTGTTTTACAATGACATTGTCCCATTTTTAAAAAGTAGACATAATAATATAAAACGCTATCAAAAAGTCTACAGCGTCGGAGTGGTCCCTTCACCCATCTAGTGTGAGTGAAAATACCACTGGACGCTGTATAAATCATCTCATTAAGTAGATGCAAAAAAAGGCCAATATTATATCAAAAAGTAAAATACTTAAAAATGGTTGATTGTCCGGTCAGCAACAATCAGATTTGGTTGTGGTAAGTTGGTAACGTTCGTATGCGCATCACTCATTTTTACATACTCGAATTACTCTATTAATAAAGATGATTACAAAGCTACAACAATGCTGTAGATAAAAGCGATTCATAACTGTTATTATAAATTGAAGTGTGTCGATATACGCAGTATCGTTGCATTAAAAATGTTTTTGTTTACGTTAAACACTCCAAAGACCGTATACACAATCTGATATACGTAAATAAATAATATTGAGTTGACCACAAACTATACGTAAGACACCTGTCTTAGATATAGTCTTATATATTGTATATTTTTGTACCTTTTTGGGCTGCTATGGTTTGGTTATGATGATACAGCGAAGAAATTCTTGTTTAAAACAATTTTCATTTAGTTATTGATGTCGTACCTTTACGGGGTTGAGAGCAGAATATCATACCATATTTTGCCTCGAAAAAGTAAGCAATCAAATGCCTTTTAATAACGAATTTGACAATTTCAATCGGTCAGGATTTGGTGAGCCTAATGTGAGGGCAAAGATGTGCACCAAATCCTGTAAACATTTTATGTTATAACATAACATTTACATACAGCAACATACATTACTTCGGGCCACAAGGATACTCTGCGTCGTAGGAACTAGAAACAGCGACATACAAACATGTAAAGATCCAAGACCTGGGGTTTTTTTTTGTCCCCAGCTGGGTTGAACCCGGGACCTCTCGCATAAGTAGGCAGATGCGCTACCGCTGCCCCAGATAATAACATTAAAGGGCGTCATGTATGATCTAGTTACCTAATGTTATAATGCCATGTTGTGTACAACACGAATGCAATAAACTAATTACTAGCAAATATGAATTAAATTGAAATCCTGATGTTTCCGATACGAATCAGTATGGAATTTGACAACTAGACAATTGGAACCACTCAGGATTTAGTGAGCGTAATGTAAGGGCAGAGATAAGCAAAACATCCTGTTTAAATCCTCACCTTTCCGAAAGCAATTAGTATAAAATTTAACAGTTACACAATTGTAATTGCTCGGGATTTAGTGAGCATAATGTAAGTGCAGAGATGCGCACCAAATCCTGTCAAATACTGACTTTTGCCAAACCAATTTCTATGGAATATGACATACTCGTATATTATTGGAATCGTTCAGGATTTGGTGCTCGTAATGTAGGGGCAGGTTTGTGTATGACCTAGTCAATAGGGATTTCATTCAACATTACTACATTTTACAGTAGAACAAAGAACAATGAGATTCCACAGTCTAATAATAAACGCGGAGACATTTTTTTGTACCGATATGTAATATTGCAGTTTTCCTTCTGGCTGGCTAGGAAGGAAAAATGTAGAACGCAACTAAACAAGGCTTATTTCACAAGTGAATTTTTAAAAAGCGCAATGCTTCAACTTACTAAAGTTGTTTACTCCTGTAAAGGTGTTTCACACTAAATAGGTTAGTTGCCTAAATTTGGGGAATTATTTTATAACGTACCTTTAATTGTATTATTATACAACAAGTTTGTTTAATTTAAATAATACGTAACATTTTAAAAAACCTATTTAGAGGCTAAAAAGTAATTTGTTAATTTGTTCCTTAGCACGGGTTAGTGCATTAAAAATAAAAATAGTGTAATACGTAACATGTTCAATAAGTATTTTGAATGTATAAAAATCAATTTCAATTTCCCACAAAAACGCTCAACACTGTCATGGCGTCTTGAGTGACGTCACGAGACAACATGACGTCACGATACAAACACTGTGTCAGTAGGCGATTGCTAGTTTTCTGCTGTTATTTTAATAAAATATGACATCCTCGTATTACAAAAGCTGCATGGTGCTCCAGTGTGAAAGCTCAAATATAAAAAATAAATTTTAAAAAACTGGTAAGATAAAAAAAGGAGTGATGCTCATTGTTTATAGGCAATTTCAAGAATGTATTTTTGTGAAGATAATTTTGATGTAAGTATATTTTTACGGAACGTAATCTTCATGATCTAATAGTGAAATAAATCTAATTAAAATACTGAAATATTGATTTTCGTTACAAGTCAAACTCGGTGTCCATTTCAAAACGAAGATAGTGGACAAAAAAACTCCAAACTTAGTCTTGTCGCAGTTGTTTAGAATTTTCATTTTTCATCTAAAAATATTTAGATAATAACTTATTATAAAACAAGTGATGATTTTTTTCTCATTGGTTGCGCTAGTTAGCACCCGAAGCGTCTTAAGATTGCGTTTTACCTAATAAATATCGTTCTATAGTTTTATTGTCTTTGCTCGAGATGAGACAATCAGAATCATTAACTTTTCACTGAATCGATTACAAATTGCTTAGGAAAAAATAAGTGCTTAATTAAATAATAGTCTAACAAAGAATAATAATTGGATTTTTTATTTTTGTTGGTTGGTAACAAAAGTGGTAGAGAAAATAAATTTGAATAATTAATTGACATGTTTTTTATTTATTTTAAAACTATTTTCAGTGTGATATAAATATAAATAAATATATGTTATGTTATAATCGGTGTTCTTTTCCGTGCCGTCTCTATTCAAATTAATTGAAAAAAGTGCTGATAATAATTGAAAGTAAGAATTTTTATCACTAGCACAATATTCCCTCTTGCTATCATTTCTGTTCTGTTCTGTTCTATCATTTTGCTCGCACATTCTATCATTTTTTTATGTAGCCTATAAACGTCCCACTGCTGGGCATAGGCCTTCTCTCAGAGAGAGAGTACGGGCTTAGATACTTCCATTGTATAATTTCCATTGTAGCAATAGTGATTTACACACACTGCCTGTTAGGACAGTCATCTGAAGGATACAGTTCAATTAGGCTGGCTATGACGCAGACCAGGTTCTCATGTAGATATAGATAGAGAACACTTAATTGTACATAAAAATGGAAATTACACAGATATTTCTTAACCTAAGAGTACAGACGGCGGCCTTATCACTAAATGTGATCTCTTCCAGACAACCTTTGGATGGACTGGACTTACACAATAGAGAAGGAAGTAGATGTATTTATTTGTATTTACTTCATATAAAATTATATGGTATCAACCCTTTGTATGCCCCAACAGCTGGGGTACGGGTCTCTTTCTGCATCACAGGAAGGTTAGGTCATACTCCACCACGGGGGCCAGGTCCGGGTTGGCGGTGGCGGGCCTTACTGTCAGAAGTTATCAAGCCGCCCATATAAGGCCTCTGACATGGCTTAACGACTGCCATTATATGACAGCCGGCACCAACGGCTTAACGTGCCTTAACGAAGGACGGAAGCGCTCGGAAAAATGCCACTAGCGTTAGTCGTACCTGACCACACCTGTTTTAGGGGCTCTATATCCTACAGTCAGAAGCCTTATGGGCGGCCACAATTTTGCAAAGTTTAGTAGGATGTTTTTGGTCGATAAAATGCTATACGACTAAATATAAAGGTTGAGATAAAAACGACGGAAATCGGAAAATTATTAATTTTAATATTAATTACTGTAGAAGTTACAATGATAGTTGATCTAAGTACATTGTAATAAAGTAGAATATGAGATAGGTAGCCTTTTTTATTTGCAACTTTAATACAATCTTGCCAAGCTTAGTAGGTTGGTAGTATGGGTTAAAAATTACTTACAACAATTTATTTTCTATCAGGGTACTATGAGGTATATGGGTATATGTAGATATTTATTTATAGTATTCAAGTGTAATTTATATAAGTTTTTTATTAGTTTCGTATATCGTACGTACTGTTGTCTATCAATATTCGTATTTGCACCGGCTACCCGTGTCTATTTCTCCTCGGCAAATTCTCCAATTCGAGTTTGCCTGGAAGAAATTGCTATTATCAATAAGGCCGCCAATTGTATTTTATCGTTTGTATCTGCCGTTTCTGTAACAATTTTTTCCGGTAAACAAAGAATATTCTTTTTTATCTTATCTTGTCTCGTCTCGTCTCGTCTCGTCTCGTCTCGTCTCGTCTCGTCTCGTCTCGTCTCGTCTCGTCTCGTCTCGTCTCGTCTCGTCTCGTCTCGTCTCGTCTCGTCTCGTCTCGTCTCGTCTCGTCTCGTCTCGTCTCGTCTCGTCTCGTCTCGTCATCTTATCTTATGAATATCAGCTAGAGTTGCGGTATACACCGCAACTCTTATGATACCACTTTTTAAACTTTTTCGCTTGCAGGTTGCACGTGACGACCTTAGCTTTCCGCCCCCTGGACTGTGTTTATTTTTAGTCGACCTCCAAAAACCATTTGTTTTATGAGCGAACATAAAGGTTCGGGCGCATACAGGAGTTGCAGGGAAAAACAAACCTTAAGGTGATCCACCGCAATCCGGGCTGATGATACTTAAATATATTAAGAAATATATTAATTACATTAAGGCTACGTTAAAAGAGTTCTATCTCGCTAGTACACTGTAACACTGTAGTAATAATTTCCGGTATACTATAAAGAATATTCTCATCTTATCTTATCTTATCTTAATCTGTAATATTAATCTGTTGTTGTTTGTGTTTTTCTGTGACCTTTCAATATGTATATTTAAGTGTATTTATGTAATTTATTTGTATTTATCTGTTGACAACTATACGTACACTGTTATTTAGACATGTATTCATTTATATCTTTGTAATAATCTTGTATGTTTATACACCTACTTCGTTCTCCAATATATTAGTCGAGTCCATCCAAAGGTTATCTGGAAGAGATCACTTTTAGTGATAAGGTCGCCGCCTGTCCTCTTAGGTTAAGAAATATCTGTGTAATGTCCATTGAAGAATGGAGTGTACGATGTTACTATGTACAATGAAGTGTTCGCTATCTATCTAAGAAACCATTACCACTATGTTCACAAGAAACCCGACTCTCGAAGGTGGGAAAGTAATTATTAGTAACTAAGAGGTAAGAAATAATCTAAAGGCCTTGCAATTCATCTATCAGCCCATATTCGCCCATTGCTGAACATGGCCCTTCTCTAATGCCGCGTCTAAACGATGGCCCATGATGGACAATGACAGAATGGGCCATGATTGCCACATAATTTTTCCACGACTGCTTTAATTAGCCATATTTGGCTTGTAGATATCTACCGTGTATCACCATAAGCCATGGACGCTGAAACAGTAGCAGCTGCCGCTGTTTATTTATTTCGTGAGTATAACCACTAACTAAATTAAATGGTCACAGTAAAAGAGTCGTGAAAATTTTAAGGTCTCCTCATTGCTCCATTTGTGTTCCGACATTGTACGTAATGCGTTAAAATCGTAGGTCTCAAAGGTAGGTTAGCTACAAAAACATACAATATGGCATGCGTCTGCACCTCACCGAACAAGCAAATACGAACTGAGTGATCGGCGATCGTCTGGACACGCTTACAATCATGGCCGTGATTTCTTTTGATGTTTGTCCGAAAAACCGTCAGCGGCGATTGCACGCCAATGTCGCTTATCATGGGCAAATGCAGACGATTATGCCCTGTACACGTTCGTAATCGCCTGTATTTGTCCATCATGGGCCATCGTTTAGAGGCGGCATAAGGCAGGCCTCTTCTTTATGTCCTCAGTCATTCTCATCCAGCAGCGATCTGCCTCTAAGGTGACTAAAATATATTTGAGCATAGTGAGAAGTTGTAATAAACTTGTGAGTTCGTAATTTCACTCATTTATTCTCCACTGCTATTGCAATTGGGTAAATCAATCGATCACATTTGTGTGGTCTTAACAAATCCGAAGTAACTTAAAGAAACTAACCAAATAACAGAGCAATTAATTACACCATTTTTATTTTTAATGCACTAACCCATTAACTAACTAACAGAGCAATTAATGATTTCAATTAATGCACTATGTAGGTTTGTACATAATTTTAGTTCTGTGGTCTAAAACATTTCAAGTTTTTCACATTTCAAACCAATATATATTTATTTAATTTCACATCTTTTAACACATTGAATTTTTGAATTTTAAGTATTCAAGTTCAATGACAAAATTTTATTTTAGTAATTAAAATTCACTGATCATACTTATCAAATTAGAGGAAAATACTAGATTCCTACTAATTTTATGTTGGACTTTTATAAACATTATTTGTTTCTTTTATGTGATGTTTGGAATATTCTTATCGTATCTTAGCTTCTAGCAAAGTTCAAAGTTCTTTGTTGAGAAATCTATATACTATTTTATTTTATTAATGTCTTATGTCACTAGTGCAAGTTAATTTAAATTAACAAATTCAGGGAATATAATATTTATTATATACAATAATTTGCGAAATGATTAAGTCAATAGTTTTTAATATAAAAACGAAAGTAAACCAAAAACTATTTTCTAATTTTAATAAAATATTTGTACCAGATCGCCTTTGGGCGGTAGAGTACCGAGAAGGCTGGCAACATTGCCTCACTATAAGGCGAGGCTTAACCTTTGGCCAAAGTAGTCTCCAGTGCGCGGGTCTTCTGAAGCTTCGACCTTCGAGAGATCTCGTCAAAGAGGATTCGCGCCTCCAGACCCCATGGCTTCAGAATCTACCCCGAAAGGCACAAATATATAACCCTGACTCAGGCTGCATTTTTGTGCCACCAAGGAATTATACTGTTCATTAGTATCTTATCTAACTAGTACGTCATCGTTATTAGCGTGGTTCCAATGATATCTGGCAGCCACCTGTGGGTTTTAGTGTTATCTCCAAGCTCATTTCCAGCTTCGTATGGTCGGCTTTCACTCGATACTTGCGCAGGATATGGGCCAGCGTCACCTTCAGTGACATCATTGCGTGAGATTTGCCTGGGAAACAGTATTTTATTGATATATGATTAAGTATGGGCTTAATTTAGTGAGGTCCCTCACCAAATCATTAGAACACAAACTTCAAGTATGTCAAAACTCCATGCAAAGAAGTATGTTGAATTTTAGACTAAATGACAAGCAAAGGAGCAGAGATATAGCAGAAATAACTAAAATTACCAACATCATCACCAAAGTAAGAGAGTTAAAGTAGAGATGGACAGGTCACATAATGAGAGATAAAACAGAGAAAAAAGAATCAAAGAATATTACCCAAGATATGGGATAAGGAGGAGGGGAAGACCACACAAACGATGGGGGGATGATTTGCCACCAAACTTCCGAAGAGCAGCAGGATAGGGCGACGTGGAAAAACATGGAGGAGGCCTATGTCGAGAGACAACTTGACGAATTTCAGTGCTAGGGACAATATGAACTGTTTAAAACTAGTTTTATAGTAAGCAAAAGTCAAGAAATAAAGGCTTATATTATTATGGGCTTAATTACTAGGCGTACCACCACGAATTGGAACTTTCAAACGCTGAAGTATGCGAACACCTCATACTCTCCGTATTCTCTCTCTGAGAGAAGGCATGTGCCCTGTAGTGGGACGTTTATAGGCTAAATAAAAAAAACTTGGTGTACTAGCTAATGCTGCAAATGTTTTTTTGCCATATTCATGAGCCTACGACCTACTAAACAACACAAAACTTTTGAAAAAAAACCAGTGAAGCCGTTTCGGTGGTGTCCGATAACAACTACTATGATCCGAAATTTTTATATATTAGATTATTTTGTTAGGTTAGATTACATAATCTAGAATAGTTAAATATAAATATTCATGGCCATATTACACAGATCTCGTTAGCCCTATACTAAGTACAACTAAATGAATTTTGTTGTAGGTGCTAACTAGACGATAGATTTAATACAATAAATACATAGATAACATCCAAGACCCGAGACTAACTAGAAAAGTTCGTTTCCTAGTTTGACCCGGCCGGGGATCAAATCCGAGACCTTTAGTTTTACAATCAGCGTGCCAAACCGCTGCGTCACCGAGGCCGTCAAGTTTAAGAAGCAATTATTATTTAATCCTTATAAACTTTCTGTGGTACTCGATAAAAACAGTTTAAAATACGAGTATCTAACTAAAGAGTTTTGGCTTGTTTGGAAAAGTGACAAAAACTGTCTTACTTTCGTGAGTAGTGTAATTTTGCACGGCGATAGCAGAACTTCTCGTTCTATTCCCTCCCCCCTTAATAATTTCTTCCAGCCTTGAAGCAAAATTGCAGTTCCACATAATCACTCTAGAGTTAAAATAGTAGAAGTACTGTACAGTCAAATAAATACCTTTTCCGAAGTTGTCGACGAGGAAGAGGAAGAAGTGTAAACGAATGAAAATTTAGTGTTGAAATTCAACGTCAATCGCTCGCTTCACATCAGACTGTAATAGGAGGAGACCTAAGTAACAACATAATAACAGCAATGGTTACCTAAGCATGTTCGTTTCCCCAAGGAGAAGGCGGCAAAGGCATTCGGGTTGCTAGGCATGGTGTCGGGGCTGAGCCAGCGGTCAGGCACGAACTCATTTCTGTTCGCGCCCCAGCACGGGTGACGGTTGATGCCCCAGGTCGAGATGAACAATTGCGAACCCGCTGGGAAGACGTTATTGTCTGCGAAAAACAAAGTGTTCAGACCCGAAAACGCAATGAAAGTTTTAAAAAGGGACTGTCTCGAGGCCTTCCGGGAAAGCCATTACAGACTTAACTTTTCAGAGGACAAGGATTTGTATTATATACTCCATACAACACAAAGAAATTCCAATAAATTAATTACTCCTAAAATTCCTTCCAGTGAATTTCATAGCCATATTTATGTAAATTAAACAAAGATAATGCTTTTTACTGAGGAAAATATAACAATTAATCAGATAATATCGTTATCGTTAAATTTTTTCCTCCTTCGCGTCGGAAAATCTTTAGCAGATCATTACCATTTGTTTGGTAGGCTAGCCAAAAGGGTGATGGCCACGTTACTGACAGTTTACTGTGAAGCACGAGTCAATGAGGCCGTCGACACTTTACTATACCTTTATACTGGGGCACCAGCACGGAATAAAATAATTTAGTCACGTGCTGCACCATATCTCCCTAATCTTAGGGACGATAATAAGTGTGATAAATCTGGCTTGATATCAGAATCCAGCTGCTACCTTCTTGTAGACAATAAGTGTGATAAAACTGGCTTGTTATCAGAATCCCACTGCTCCCTTCTTGTAGACGAAATAAGCTTTAATCTACTTACATATATATATGTATATGGTTGCCTTCTTACTTGAATATGATTTTGGAGTTTGGTAAAAGACCAAGACTTACCAATTTTTATATCCTTGTCGGCAAGTCTTCCAATAATTGGAACCACGGGGTAGTAACGCAAGCACTCCTTTATGACTGCTTCCAAGTACACCAGCTTCGACAGGTCATCTTTAGTAACATCCCGGTCCGCGTCTCCAAATGTTTCGTGTAACCTTCACAAGAGCATTAAAATAAAATGTCCATATTTTTCTAAGTAAATGGTAAATGAACTCTACTCACTCTTTGAAGACTTTTCCCTGGATCTCAGCATAGGAGCCAATCATGATTAGGGCTATGACCACCGTATTTGCCGTTGTCTCATATCCAGCTGATATCATGGTGTCTACCTCATCCCTGATTTCCTTATCAGATAGTCGGCCGTCGTCTGACATCTCCAGTAGGAGCTTAATGAAAGGTTTAAACTTTTCTCCTGTAGACGAAATTTCCTTCTCTTCCCGAATCGATTCCTTACTCCTCCTCAAAACCTACAACGAAAATTGTTTTTAAATAGGCAAAGAAATTCGTGAATCTCTCAGGGTTCTGCTATTTCATAATATGCCATGATTAGTTTGAGTAAATATTATTATTAATATTTTGGAGTTTTTAGTATTTAAAAACCTATTTAGAGGCTAAAAAGAGGTTTTTAGTATTGTTTCCGATTAAAGGCAGAGTAGAATATTTTTTATTTGTAGAAATTACATTAAAAAAAGGCCAAATGCATGTCAGTCACGTCCATTGTAGAAGAGGAGGTATTTTAACTAATTCAAAGGACTAACAACTTCGACAAAGAAATTTTCAAGGGTATTTGTATTTATGTACAACCAAGTGTTCTCTATCTCAATCTACGTACTCGATAACTAGTAAACCTACTTAGTCGTGATAGTTTCCTTAGTAAAGCCACAAGCTATTTCGAACGGCCGCCACTATACAGGCTATGCGCTTAGTGTGGAGACCACGGTTAAAATGCATATCTGTGTACGTTTTTTATTAATAAAAACTATTCTTATTCCATTCTTATTAAATTTATTACTTAAGCTACCATACAAAATTTTTTTTTCACATTTATGCAATCAACCGTTAAACTCGGAGAGATGGGGAGAGCTTTACTTTAGATTAGATTAGAACTCTTTATTGTACACACCAGAAAACCGAATAAGTACATAAAAAGGCTTACATATCTAAGCTATTGCCGTATACAATTGGCAGTCTTATCGCTAAAAGCGATCTCTTCCAGACAACCTTGGGATGGATAGAACTGAAAGATGAATAGAGTAGGTAGGTAGGTGTACATGAAGTATATAGGAAGAATATGTACATAAACTGACTTACAACTTTACTTTAGCAAAAAAATTTACTTTTAATATTTGCCAAACGGATCCCTAAATGGTAAGATGGTTAACCTACACTTGCAATATTTTTAAACGACCAATCCAAAGATATTAAAGCGTAGACCACAAAAAAATGCGTCCCTAATTTAGGCATAGGTATGGGAGGTTTCCTATAAAAATATACTTCAAAGATTTGATCCCACGATTTTGCCGGCATGGTTAAAATGTATCTTTAAGCCACATTTCAGCTTTCTAGTACCTGTCGTCGCTGTGCAAAGCTATGAACAAACAGACGGACGGACAGACAGACAGACGACAGGACATAGCAAAAATAAAAGGTATCCTTGTTGATTACGAAACCCTAAATATGGATACGCTATTTTTATTTTTAATGCACTAACCCGTGCTAAGGAACAAATTTAAAAACCTATTTAGAGGCTAAAAATTTCACCCATGCCGGGATTCGAACCCGCAACCTCTGGCTATCCGTACCAGCGCTCTACCAATTGAGCCAATGGGCGACTCACGGCATCAGTGAAATTTCGAACCTCTTTACAATATTCTCTGTATTACGTACAGGCAGCGACATCTGACTTAAGCAAATTGCATTACTTACAGCCCCGACTACCTACTTTGCAGTTAGGTTTAACATCGGAACGATATCACTGTACCCACATGATTACGCTATTTTTATTTTTAATGCACTAACCCGTGCTAAGGAACAAATTTAAAAACCTATTTAGAGGCTAAAAATTTCACCCATGCCGGGATTCGAACCCGCAACCTCTGGCTATCCGTACCAGCGCTCTACCAATTGAGCCAATGGGCGACTCATGGCATCAGTGAAATTTCGAACCTCTTTACAATATTCTCTGTATTACGTACAGGCAGGCCATTGGCTCAATTGGTAGAGCGCTGGTACGGATAGCCAGAGGTTGCGGGTTCGAATCCCGGCATGGGTGAAATTTTTAGCCTCTAAATAGGTTTTTAAATTTGTTCCTTAGCACGGGTTAGTGCATTAAAAATAAAAATAGCGTAATCATGTGGGTACAGTGATATCGTTCCGATGTTAAACCTAACTGCAAAGTAGGTAGTCGGGGCTGTAAGTAATGCAATTTGCTTAAGTCAGATGTCGCTGCCTGTACGTAATACAGAGAATATTGTAAAGAGGTTCGAAATTTCACTGATGCCGTGAGTCGCCCATTGGCTCAATTGGTAGAGCGCTGGTACGGATAGCCAGAGGTTGCGGGTTCGAATCCCGGCATGGGTGAAATTTTTAGCCTCTAAATAGGTTCCTAAATATGGATGTTAATGACAAATTATTATCAATTTATAAATTGTTATCCATATACCCGTAGCGCAAAAGGATATTGGCTAATACTCATATTGTATTGAGTTAGGTAATTTCGAATATTGTCCTCACATTCAATGAAACGTCCTGCAAAATCTTGATGAGCGTGTCCTCTTCTCGTTTCATCGACGTCATATCGTAAATGCTTTTAGGGTGCTGCCACAGGTTGCGAACTCTCTGGATGTAGATTTGAAGCAATTTGTCTATCGCCTTCAGGTACGTTTTATTGACGATGCTAATTTTATCTTTTGGCAGTCCCATAGCGGTCTCTGTTGAAATAGTTATTTTTATTGAAATCTAATTATAATGGAAGTAAAAGTCTGTTCACATTCACTAATAAATAATCACAAGAAACTAATCTATAATATAAGACAGGAAAAGAAAGAAAGAAACATTTGAAGATGAAAACCGGTTCTAAAATGTGTAAATAATAGCACTTTGTGCTGAAAGGGATAATAATTATACTAACATAAAATATTATTTAGATGACAATGCTGTCCGGAAATATAGCTTGCACAAGGCTTTTAGTTCCAAGTTTTAGAATAATTGTCACTCTCTTTATTAATGACTTTGAAAAGACTAACTTTACAGTGTTTTTTCAATTGTTTCTCCAAAATGATCTAAATTTTAAAAGGTACATTATTACAAAATGTTTATTTTAATCGCCAAAAATACATTTTAGTTACACTGAGCATACAAGTAGAGTCTGACTTGTAATATTAATTAAGTTGCTATTTCTGCGCTACTCTGAATAATTTTTTTATTTCAATTAGAATTTGGAAAATCTGTCATGAAAAACTGTCTTCCACTGTCAAACTACTACTCCATCTGGCATCATGCCACAACAAAATGATCCTAAGCACGTGCGATGAGTACCTTTATTTCTGTTGTAACGATTATCTACTTAAGATCATTTGTGAAGATCAACTTTCCGTGTCGCAGCTACACAATAAAGAAAATGTTATCATAGGTCATAAGTTGTCTGATCAAGATTACAAAGTATGCGTACGATGCACACGTCTCCAGACATACTTCGACCTGAGACATCGCCAGTCAAAATAATCTTCAATGTGACCATTCCCAAAATATAACTAATATCAGCACATCATGATGTACAAAAGCAATTACAAGAGTTTTCAAATTCAGTTCGTATTATTTATCGTATCATAAGCAAAACTTGATGTAACCCCGTACAAGTATGTCCTTGCCGTGGAAACAGTGTACTTCTGGGAGTGGTGTTTCATCGTGGTAACCATAATTTTATTATCTAACACACCGATATTTGCGAATTTGTAGTAGCAATTCCACTCGCTAACTGTGAAGGAAAACATTGAGAGGAAATCTTGAGTGCTTTAGGTATTCTCGTACCTCATTTCTGGTTGTTTAGCCTGGTGAATTAGACTCTGCTTTCTCTCTGAGCGAGTGTCTGTGCCCGAGCATCTTGTAAAAAAATATTAATTATCCTGGCAATGTTTTGATTGAAATCATATTAATTTTATTAAATTGAAGTACTTACGACAAATAGTCTCCAAAGCGTTCTCTGAAACATAATGTCTAGGATCGAACTTTTTGCCATTAGCATACTCGGAGAATATCCTGACCAGTTGGCTCGACTGCTGGTTGAATATTTGAAGAAAACCATTTAGCACGTTCTGGTTAAACGCCGGGTTCAGCAGCTTGCGATGGACTCTCCATACGTTAGCTGGAAAACGATAGAGCGTTCAAATAGGAGAAAGAAGCGGGCGGTATTTCTTAGCTCACTTTTCATTGCAGCAACGGCTACTACGAAATGTGTGCGAAGAGCGAAGAAACAAGGTACAATTTTAGTTATTTTTTTTTTATCCATCATTAAACGTAGCCCTTCTTGCGGAAGAAAAATAGAGAACTACTTTGGGTTGTGATTTGGAGCCAGAAGAGTCAACGCATAGCACTAAACGAAAATAAGGAAATATCAAATACCTAAAAAAAAAAGTATTGGCCTTTTTGCATCTACTTAATGAGATGATTTATACAGCGTCCAGTGGTATCTTCACGCTGTAGTGTCTGGGAAATGGTTTTATAGATGGTTTTTAGGCTTGCCCAGCACCTATACCATCCTGACAGCTTAGTCGGCCTAGCCCACAGGAAAGACTAGTCAATACGTGCGGAGCCAACCAAGCCGCGGGTTTCCTCACGATGTTTTCCTTCACCGTTAGCGTGTGGTATTGCGACTACAAATTCGCAAATGTACGTAACTTTGAAATTAAACAAAGTCATTGGTACATGCCCGCACTCGGGATCGAACCTGGGGCTTTCGCTTGCCAGTCCATGGTTCTACCCACTGAGCTACCACCGCTTCAAATACCAAATACCTAAATACTCTAATTACTATGGATCCTGGCTGGGCGATTAATGTCTACCTGTAGAACTATGCAATAAAAGTCTCCAAATGGTACAATTTGAAAGAATGCATAAGCGATTGGTTTTAAGCACCTTGTAAGCCTGTCCTATGTTTCAGATTCAGAAAGTACGATCGATACTGTTGGTTGTGCAGATTGTGAAACTTTATGTATAAAAATTGTTACCAAGAGCTTTCCGCCAAACTGCATTAGCAGGTTGGCAAATTATGTTAGAGTTATTTGTTGTTTGTTTGTCAGGATTATTATTGTGTCTTCTGAGCATACTGAAAAAGTTGCGTGGAAATTGGTTCGGAATGGGAATGCAATACCAACAGATGGACAAAATGTACATTTTGTCTATCGGGACTTACAAACTCATTTTGAGATTGCATCAAATGTATTATTATCATTAACCTTACATTATATAGTTATACATTAAATGGGTCAAATCGCGATTATTTATTAGGTAAAACGTAGTTACCTTATTTCCCGACGTTTCGGCAGCGTTACCTACATTACAGTTAGGTATGTCAAAATGACATACTTAGTAATCATATTATTATTTTCCCTTATTGCACACGAAAAACACAGAACAATAAAATTGAAAAAAATACATGTACAAAGGCGATGATATAAATTCACATTCGCTTACGCAAGCTTATTGAAGGATTTTCAATACCATTCGATGTAATTAATCCGTCGCCGATAAAACCTTTGCCCCACTTGTAGATGTAAACCTTGTCCAGGCACATGTTGGATACCTTGAAGCAGATCTCAGGGTCTGTTAAAACTGTGAATGAATATGTTAGGTAATTAATACGAATACTTATATCATTTTTTATGTAGACTTTATTGCATGGGCCCACTGCAAGGCAAAAACCTCTTTCGATTTTCAAGAGTTTTCATTTGGTTGGTCATTTGCCACCTCAGACCATTTCGGCAAGGACTTGTCTAGATCTTCCCGCGGTCGTCTCCTCGGCTGCAAATTATATGATGGATTTTTAAACAGAAAGTTCCGAAACAAACTTTGGGATCACGGAGTCCGGATCCAACAAGATTGATACCTTTTGTTCATTGGATAGTACCTAGTCATAATATTTCTATATAACGTTAAGTACTTATCTACGAATTCATGCCATTTTTATGATTGATAAGCCAGGGATAAAATGCTTAATAGATACACACAGATACACGCTGTGAAACAACGATGGCTTAAGGCCAGGATTAATAAACGATTTGATTTAAATTTAAATGGTTAAGCAAAGGTAGGTTTTAGTCTGATGTCTTTCCATGTTTGTGACACCACATGATTTTCTAATTTACGAGACTAAGTCAAGTGATTATGTTGCTTCAAAATGGTCTGTTATTTTGTAATCCGCCTGCTCTTTCACCGAAATAAATAATAAGATACGCCATACGAAGCGCTCGCGGCTTAGCCGAACCGAGTGATTGGAATCAATCACTTGAGTTAAGCAACAACAGGCGCGGTGAAGGATGGGTGACCGTCCCTTGACTACCGCTAGTGGCATTTTTTCCGGGCGCTTCCGTGTTTCGCAAGGCACGCTAAGCCGTTGGTGCCGTCTGTCATGTAATGGCAATCGATAAGCCACGTCAGAGGCCTTATGGGCGGCTCGATAACTTCTGACAGTAAGGCCCGCCACTGTCTTACAATCCTCCACCAACCCGGACTTGGCCCTTGTGGTGGAGTATGGCCTAAGCTTCCTCCGATGCAGGCAGAAACTCGTGAATTGGTCTCTTCCTGCATCGGAATATATGCCATGAATTGTTTACTTACCAAAGCAAAAAACTGTAGGGCCGAGCCAAGCAGTTGAAATGCCTCCGTTATTATTTGTCTCATTGCTATATCTTTTGATAATCTCCCAAAAATCTGCGAAATATACAAATTCTATGAGACAGTAGGGGATCGAACTATCTGAAACTTTGTAGCGACTGGAAGAATTTCATCGAATACCACATTTAACTTTCGGAACAAACTCAAACTAAGTGTAAGCTAATTACGTAATAAATTTTCTCGAGATCATGACTGAGAATAGAAAACAAAGACGCGTGACTTAGCAGTGAGGTCGGCTATAAAATATATATAAAGGATATTATTTACTGAACACTAAGAGCTACTTTCTGCGAAAAACTACCGGCAGATGCTGGATGCGGCAAGCTGAAGACAGGGCGCTATGGCGCTCATTAGGGGAGGGCTATGTCTAGCAGTGTACTACATAATATAGCCTGAAGAAGAAGAAGAGCTACTTTATGACAATGTCTATGTCGAGTAATAGACCAAGATAGGCTGATGGTTATTATTTGTACTACAAGTTTTGTTTGCAATGTATCCCAATTAATTTAATTTAACAGAATGAAAGCATGCTTTTAAATTTTAAATTCAGGAAATCGTTTGCCTATCTACAAAACAAGTCATATTCCAAAAGATTGTATAACTGTCTTAAATAATGTAACATAGCGTAGAAAGAGCGGAGCCTCCTAGTACAGGTAAATATGTATTTAAAAGAAGGCTTCTGCAATGTTCTGTATGTGCATGTTTTGTTTGAATAAAGGCATTATTATTGTTATTTGATGAAGATTACTTACGTTTGTTATCGCCATATAACTGGTGAGCTACTCCAAGCAAGGGTAGTTGTCGCGAAATTCTGGGTAAATTGTAAGTGGCACGGCAGTATCGCCTGCGATGCACCCACCATGCTATTAACATGCACGTTGTCGCAACAAATATGAGTATCATCGTTGTTTGTATAATGTTTATTTAAACGTTTGATTTACGATAAGGAAAAATTATAAATGAAGTTCTAAGGAGCGTTCACGCATTAGGAAGTTTAGTCAATTAATGTCGAGAGGTTGTGCTAACGCTATTATCTAGGGTAGCAGCCTATTACTGTCAGTGAAGACCAGATAATGACTTACACTTAGACGTCCTACAAGCAAAAGCTCAGGCCGGGCAACATTTCTATTGAGTACGTAATGATATTGAGTGTAAATTGAAAGATTAATAAGATTAAGTCGTGAAAAAAGTAAATATGGAAGAAAGAAAATTCACACAAGGTCTTTTTAGCACTGATCAAAAATTTTATCAAGCAAGATGAATTTTTGGAAAGAATTGTGTAATAAGGGATGGTAATTACGATTAAAAATTAATTTGAGTTCGATTTTTTTTTATTGTAATTTGAGTATAGATAAAGGTAAAATTTATGTAGTAAATTCAAATAAGATTGTACCTACGCACATGGAATGAAATAATTTATTGTGTTAGAATATTAGATTAAATTAGAACGTCTACCACACAATAAAATATTTGTACAAAGGCGAGTTTAATACTAGTGAATAATTGCTTCCAGCTAACCTTTGCCTATGTGGATGCTGGATGGGATGGTGCCAATAATGAGTGATTGTGAAAGATTACAACGACCATAATATTATAATAAAGATATAAAAATTATAACTAGCTTTAAAATAACTACAAAGTCCTTAAGAAACCAAATAAATATTAATAAACATTTTTTTTTAATATCTATCTATTTTTATATAAATGGATTGGATATATTATTAATTATTTAAACAAACATCTAAAGTAATACTAAATTAATAACTAAACTAGAATCTAATTAACGTAAGGTAATAATTCCTTTTAATTAATCATTTTAATAATATTTTTCAAATATTTTATTATTTTGGACTCGAAACTGCAGCAAGATTTAGCTGATGATTTTAATTATCCTTGTATAAATATTAGAATTTCTGGATAAGTATATTAATTATTTATTTAAAATTTCACGATGCGCAATTCGGTTTTCGGCCCGGGCTGTCTACCGAAAGCGCAATATTAAGCGTAAAGCACACTGTTGGGTATTATGTCGATAGAAAGACACTGATATACGCTTGTTTTTTGGATTTATCAACAGCATTCGATTTGGTTAGTTATGATATCCTTTGGAAAAAACTCGTAGACGCTAAGTTACCGACTGATCTAATCAACATTTTCAAATGCTGGTACCAAAACCAAACAAATGTAGTCAGGTGGGCGAACGATTTATATGAACCATACGGACTGGAATGTGGGGTAAGACAAGGGGGACTTACATCGCCCAAATTATTTAATTTGTATGTCAACGAGCTTATTGGCGAGCTTGGCAGCACTCATGTCGGTTGTTATATCGACAACATTTGCGTTAATAATATTAGCTATGCGGATCACATGGTGCTGCTGAGCCCGTCAATCCGAGGACTTCGACAGCTGTTACATATATGTGTAAATTACGCCGAGAAGCATGGCCTAAAATACAATGAAAAGAAAAGTGAAATGATAGTTTTTAGGGCGGGTAAACGGTATCCTTATCATGTGCCACCGGTTTCTATTAATGGAACTGCTCTAAATAGGGTATCATCCTTCAAATATCTTGGCCATGTCCTTACAGAGGATTTGAAGGATGATTTAGACATAGAAAGGGAGCGGAGGGCACTGGCAACCAGAGCGAACATGGTAGCGCGTAGGTTTAGTCGATGTACAGCGGAGGTAAAAATTACGCTTTTTAAGGCATACTTTACATCACTATATACTTGCAGCCTATGGACTAAATACAGCCACAAGTCGTTAAGTGCCCTCCGTGTCCAATACAACAACGCACTTAGGGTGCTGTTGCGGCTGCCCCGCTGGTGCAGTGCGTCGAGTATGTTCGCGAGCGCCCGCGTCGACGGCTTCCACGCCACACTTCGCAAGCGCTGCGCCTCAGCACTGAGTAGGCTGCGGGCCAGCGGCAACGGCATCCTGGCGTGCATAGCGGACCGGTTTGACGGTCGCTTCCTAACCCACTGGGTTAGGATTCATTTAAATAGTAAAAATAAGTACTAACATAGTGTAAGCAATTATCTGTGTAACTAACATTTTATTTGTGAATCTGTTGTAATATGGATTTGATTTAAACTCTGAAATAAACGTTATATTATTATTATTATTATAATTGGTACTTGTGTTTGATTTCAATCAAAAAGTAATTTTTTGTATGCAATAATTATTTGTATCGACATGAACTTCTTTAAAACTTTTTGTTACGAAGTTTTGAAGTTAGCGCTTTCTAACATAATATGAAATGCAAGTCGGTCACAGACGGTTCCGTACTATCCTTAAAAAGTGAGTTCGGTTCGACAACGACCGATAAAGGCGATAAAATAAAAAAACGTTTCCAATATAATGTGCAAATAATAAGCTATAATTGGCAAATTGTAATACTAGGCGGCGCTAGTAAAACTCTTCATCGCGCCTTAATAGTGAATATTTCCCCTTCGGCCACTTTGGAAACCAAAGTTTCGAAAACAGAATGATTTTTCTTTATTCGAAACCAAGAAAACAATCCTAAAAAGAAAAATAATTCTGTTTTCGAAACTGGTTTCGAAACTTTGGTTTCCAAAGTGGCCGAAGGGGATATTTCTATCGTTATACAAATAACAGCCTTTGAGTACGAAACACTAAAAGTAATCCGTCTTAATATTGAACACAGACGTTCTTTTGTTTTACAAAGTTCTAGAGGATGTGAAATAATTGAGGAAAATTTCTAGCAAAAACTCGCACTTCGTAGGAGAATATTAATATAATCAGGATTGTTGACATTTAATTACTGATTGTAAAGTCGTCAATTTTAATACATAATGTCTGAAATTACCCCTTCACAGGACGAGGAAATATAAGTACGGTTACGAAACCATTGTCTGCTACTTGGATGCCAATGAGGAGCTGCTAGACAAACTCGAACGATTACAAAATTTGGGTATCCGTTTCATATACGGATTACGTAAATTTGATCATTTGTCTCGTTTCCGTCATGAGTTAAAATGGCTCCCAATTCGTCTTCGCCGGAATGCACATATACTATCATTATTATATAAAATACTTAATAACCCCTCATCCCCCGCCTACCTCAGAGAAAGGTTTCAGTACCTATACTCTGGGGAAAGGCCAATTAGATCTGCAAACTCTCACCTTCTTAAAATCCCTGCTCATAATAGTGGCGCTTAAGGTGACTCCTTCACGGTCCATTCGGTCAGGCTGTGGAACGCGCTGCCACAAAAGATATGCGCTAGTCCCACTGCTGGTACATTTAAGAAGCGGTTGAAAGAGCATTATCTATCTCTGTCATAATATTGAGCTATATATTTATGTATTTATTTTTAGTTTACGTAGTTTATTTCTTTCTTTCATAGTTAGGTAGGTTATTCAATATTTATGTAGTATATTTTGTACACGTATATAGACCCGCTTTTTACTGCTTCTCAGACTCTCTAAGGTTTGCTGGAAGAAATCTCTTTCAGAGATAAGCTCGCCTTTGTACATGTTATTTCTTATGTAATGTCCTGTTAAATGTTTTGTGTGCAATAAAGTATAATTAATTGTTAAGCAGTCAGCTTAGCACTCAATAAATCTTCTATTATCACCAAGAGCAAATTTTTCGCTGACTATATGACACACGCGGTCAGGTGCTGGATTGGTGACCATCCCGTGACTACTGCTAGTGGCATTTTTTACAAGCGCTTCCGTGCTTCGGAAGGCTAAGCCATTGGTGCCGGCTATCGTGTAATGGCAATCGTTAAGTCATGTCAGAGGTCATATGGGCGGCTTGATAACTTCTGACAATAAAACTCGCCACTGTCATACAATCCTCCACCAACCCGGACTTCAGTCGAGTATGGCCTGACCTTCCTGCGATGCAGTAAGAGACCCGTGCCCCAGCAGTGGGGACATACAAAGGCTTGATTGAAATTGAAAAATGGTTTAACTATCGCTAAAATGTACCATATGTTTACGCACACGTTCGCATAAGCAAGTAGATCCGGCGGCTGCGACGTGGACTTATCTGTGGTGCATTTTTCTAGGAAGCCATATTTTGACATACACAGAAACGTGTACAAATCTATTTAATAAATACAGAAAAAACCCATTAACCATCTGTTATGGATATATTCACATACTATTCAACACCATATAATAGATAAACATTAATTGTTTACGAAACTAAGACCAACGTCGCGCTTGTTCCTATGTTCCTTTTCCTACGCGAATAGCATATTGCATGTTATTGAGCTCAGTGGGTAGAACAATGGGCTCGGAAGCGAGAGACCCAGGTTCCGTTCCCAATGCGAGTCTGTAGCGATGACTTTGTTTTCTAAGTTATGTACATTTGCGAAGTTATAGTAGCAATACCACTCGCTAACGGCAAAGGAAAACATCCTGAGAAAGAGAAAACGTATATACGTTCCACTGGACTCCAAGAGAGCCCAGTGGGATGATTATAGGCTAAAATAAAAAAACGCCACGCCTAACCGGTCAAATTCGTCTCCGGTTAGGCGTGTCTTCTGTCTCTGTCTCCCTTCTTTTAGAAAAAATGAAGAGCATTGGAATAAGGGGTTGCCAGCTTAATCTATTTGAACATTATCTCTCAAACAGAAAGCAGCGCGTCAAAATAGGGGAGAATATAAGCGCTGCCTTGCCAATATCGTATGGTGTGCTACAGGGCAGTGTTTTGGGGCCGACACTATTCCTTATTTACTTAAATTCACTGTGTACTATTCAAATACCCCGGGGACGCATTGTAGCATATTCTGATGACACTGCCTTGCTTTTTTCAGGTGAGTGTTGGGATGATGTATTTTCAGATGCACAAAATTGTCTTAATGACGTCACGACTTGGCTCAGAGCAAATCTGTTATCGCTGAATGCAGATAAAACCAAGTACATGACATTCTCTATTACACCATCAAAACAACCAAATGCTAAAAATAATATACTTTCTCATACATGTTGTCGGTACTCATCCACATCGGATACTTGTAGCTGTAAACCTCTCCAAAGGTGTGATACCTTTAAATATCTGGGTATATTGTTAGACAACAACATGAATTTTGCTCCTCATGTGCAATTACATACCACACGAATTAGAAAATTAATATATATATTTAAAAATTTTAGACATGTAGTTGAACCAAATTTATAAAGTCTTGTGTGAATCTGTGCTCACTTATTGCATCAGCTTTTGGGGAGAGGCTCCTAAGAAAAGCCTTATTAATTTAGAAAGAGCACAACGCACCATATTAAAAGTATCAACTTTTAGGCCCTTTCTGTTTCCGACTACGTGTCTTTATCAATCGTGCCAGGTGTTGACGGTTCGACAGGTTTTTGTGCGAAGTATTCTTCTAAAACAGCATAGACTGACAGTATTTAGTTTAAATTCACAAGAAAATAAGAGAAGAAACGACAGAGTCTGCCAGACAGCAGCTTATAAATCCGAATTTGGTAAGAGATGTTTAAGGTTTCTGGGTAAGGTTTCAATTTATCCAATGACTCAACGTAATGTAAACAGGTAATTAGCCAATGGATCCAAAAACTGTCATACGTAGAAACGGAGGAGCTTCTTAAAACTGAAGGTTAATGTATATGGGTCAAATGAATATGTCTAATTCACACACACGCGCACACACACACACACACACACACACACACACACACACACACACACACACACACACACACACACACACACACAACTAAACTTAGTAATTAATATTCTACTAAAACTAAAGACAACCTCTTTTTTTTACATTTTATTATAATATATTGTATCATATAACTGAGGATGAGCACTGCTTACCCTAAGCTACAGGGTCTTATCCCTCTTTTAGGAAGCAGAGGCTCCTCATCTTAGCATATTCACACATTACTTTTATATTAAATTAAAGTGTAACTTGATGCTAAGTGTAATGTATCATCTTTATGAATAAAAAAAATACTTATTATCACAAAATGGTTAATTTTGTGTGTATGCGATGAAGACCAAAAAAAAAATTGTATTGTAACTTATGGTCTTATAATGACTCCACTATACACACACTGTAATTTACGGTAGTAAATATATTGATTAATGATTACGGGTGAAGCTATGAAGAGTGATCATAGATAGTTATCTATATTAATTAACAAAGAAATACCATAACATTATTCTTTTTGTTTTTCTTATTATAATGTTGCTAAGGAAATTAGTACGGTTTCAAAGCACGATATCTGCTAACTGCGCACAACCTGAAACAACTGATACAGTGGTCTCCTTAACGAAAAATTTTAATAGTCACAACCCTTTCTATATCCTCACTGCGGGGCAGGGGTCTCTTCCTCCAATGTAGGAAGGTTAGGCCATACTCCACCACGGGGGCCAAGTCCGGGTTGGTGGAGGATTGTAAGACAGTGGCGGGCCTTACTGTCAGAAGTTATCAAGCCGCCCATAAGGCCTCTGACCCCTTTTTTGTATTTAACTAGTATGTATTCTGTAAATATCTTGAATAAATAATAATAAAAAAAAAAAATAGGACTTTAATCGATTTCCGCCAAAAATCGGAAGTTTTAGGCGAACATCGATAAAAGTCGTAGGATGTTGACACTACGTTCTAAAAATAGTCAAAATTTCAAATGTTTGCTTTTTGAAAGAAAAAACGCATAATAAATATATTAATAAATAAATAATAAATATTCATATTCACACAGATCTGTTAGTCCTATACTAAGTACAACTAAATGACTTGTGTTATAGGTGCTAACTCGACGATAGATTTAATACAATAAATACATAGATAACATCCAAGACCCGAGACAAACTAGAAAAGTTCGTTTCCTAGTTTGACCCGATCGGGGATCGAACCCGGAACCTTCGGTTTTACAGTCAGCGTGCCAAACCGCTGCGCCAACGAGGCCGTCATGATAAAACAAGTTATGATTTTATTCCATATATGATGTACATTGCGTGTTTGATCATCTGCTTGTAGATACTACACTATAATCTTGTTTTGTAACACGTGAGTGTTACAGCAGAGCAGAGCATGTGAATGCTTAACTGATATGTCACAGGTACATAATGTAACTTTCTGTGTGATGATTCTAAAAAAGAAAAAAAAACTTTAAAAAACCTATTTAGAGGCTAAAAATTCCACCCATGCCGGGATTCGAACCCGCGACCTCTGGCTATCCGTGCCAGCGCTCTTTCCAACTGAAATAATGGTAATGATATTTTTTAGCCTCTAAATAGGTTTTTTAAAATTGTCCTTAGCACGGGGTACTGAATTAAAAATAAAAATAGCATAATCATGTGGGTACAGTGATATCATTGCGATGTTAAAACCTACTGCAAAGTAGGTAGTCGGGGCTGTAAGTGATGCAATTTGCTTAAGCCAGATGTCGCTGCCTGTACGTAATACAGGGAATTGTGTAAAGAGGTTCGAAATTTCACTGATGCCGGTGAGTCACCCATTGGCTCAACTGGTAGAGCGCTGGCACGGATAGCCAGAGGTTGCGGGATCGAATCCCGGCATGGGTGGAATTATTAGCCTCTAAATAGGTTTTTTTTAAATTGTCCTTAGCACGGGTTAGTGCATTAAAAATAAAAATAGTATAAAAAAAACTGTTTGGTTTTTTTTATAACAGTAGAGTTCGGGAACACTATCTGCGTCTTCAGCATAATAATAATTATTATTAAAAGTCTCTAATGTACCTATAACAATTTTGCACACAGGTGAGCTTAAAATGCTACTTAGTGCTACTAACAAACTACTAACTGCGATCTTGTAATATTGTATATTAGTAGGGACATTGTAAATGGTATTATAAATCGACTAGTTATTTTATTGAACATTAGTCACCTACCAATCCCTACAAACTTGATAATAATGTGTCTATCCGTTATTATATCAGTCTGTTAGATTTTAGAATATACCTCGGCTACTGTCGGATAGAATCGAATTAATTCGTGTAATAGAAATATCGGAACTAATATGACACTCAATTTCGAAATCAGAACTCGATCATCAGTACGAAAACCAAAGCCTTCGCTGGAGCCCGAGGTATATATATTCTAAAAGCTAACAGACTATCATGTGTAAAGCTATTAGGTAGACAGCCCACTGCAGGGAACAGGCCTTCTCTCAGAATGACAGCTTGGGCTTAAGCTACAAGATTCTAGAACTGAATAAGATTCGAGAGAAAAAATAACTTGCCCTGTAAAGGGTTAATGAGTCGTTTTCAGCAAAATTTCACAATGCATAGATTACAGGCGTGGCCATTAAAGAATTAGAATACGGCTGTCAAAATTAATCTGCGCTGAACAAAATTTGACAGACGTCTCCCTGTTTTTGTACGGCCAGGGCCGTAAGCGCCATCTGTGAATATATTTGTGAACTTCTGCTGAAAACAGCTCATTACCTCGTGCGCCCACCGTAGATTGGGAATTTCAAACCTAATATAGTCTTTTATACATAAGTTAACATTTTCACGACATAAATTCACAAGGGGCTTAAATTATGCAAAGGTTTTACTTATAAAAAAAACAAATGCATTCGGTTTATGGATATATTTTTAAACATCTTTTTCTCCAACTGAAATAATAATTAAAAAACGCCAATAATGAAACTAAAACGTGATTTCAAAGTCATTAGTAAAATTTTGAGACGACATTCCTACACAGTATACTAACACACGGTACCAGAACATTCAGTTATAAAAATAGGAAAAAACTACGACATTACAATTTTTAAACAACTAGTGAGTGTCTTACTAATTATTCTTCTTCTTCTTCAGGCTATATTAGTCCACTGCTGGACATAGCCCTCCCCTAATGAACGCCATAGTACAAGGTTGTGCCATAATTAGCCTTACTAATCAGTAAAGTAACATATAATATTTAGTGTACTGAAAAATTTGGAAAAAACTCAGCTACATAATTGTATTCATTATCAATTTAACTCTAACATATTATTATAAGACTTTTTTAACACAAAAATACACCATGAAACGTATTATCCTTATAAACAAAAAAAACTTTTCAGCTTTTCAACTTCAGCTGCAGATCCTTAAGCTAAACTAAGATTACTAAAATTAAAAATCATTCAGATTGCACAGCATAGTCTTGACTGTTTTGTTAACAAACGTTTTGATACTTTTTTTTGTGAGATTTTCTCAGACTGTTATTTTTGTAAACATTAAAATTATGAAATTGTCACTCGACGCGCTCTGGCAATGTAAATCATGCACAATGCACAGCCTTCGGTAAATCACTTTGCCAATAATATTACATGATTCTACTAGCGGACCCAAGAGATGTTTTCCTCCATGCAGCGCCATCTGCCGGGCTGATTTCTGAATCTAAACCATGCTGGGCGCCACCCAAACTTGAATTTTATTTAAATAGATTAGTAATTTAAAATGACATATATTTAGACTATTCGATATCAACCCTTTGTATGTTCCCACTGCTGGGGCACAGGTCTCTTCCTGCATCGCAGGAAGGTTAGGCCATACTCCGCCACGGAAACGAAGTCCGGGTTGGTTTAGACTATTAATTTTTAGTATGTATGTATAGACGTTAAGCAAAAAAACATAGTTTAGAAATCTTGTTTCAAAATATACGCTAACAATTAGTACAATTAGGGTAATGACCCGCGGATCCACAGCGCCCACGCACAGTTCTGGCTGATTAACAATGGTTTGAGCAGAGACATTTTTGGGGTTAGTCATTGTTAGTATCAGTTATTGGTGGCAATCATGAAATATTAACTTACGTAGGTGGCAACTGATGTATTAGAGTTTAAGATGACTTGAGAAAATATGGAGTGGTTTTTTCCCCTCTCTTTTTTTCCATTACGCTACAACACGAAGGCGGCATTGTATATTGACATTAAGCAATCACAATGTAATTTCTTTACGTTAAAATAAATATGATTTCGTTTGGTTTAAAAGGTCTTTTTTTAAAAACCTATTTAGAGGCTAAAAAAAATTTTAAAATTGTCCATAGCACGGGTTAGTGCATTAAAAATAATAAAGGTCTTTTTTTACAATTTTATTTTCTTTTAATATGAACTATCGTATTCGAGAGCTAATAAGACCCTTTGGCTTTCACTAAACATTCACATCATGGTGACATTATTAACTGATGTACCTAACACAACAAAGATAACATATGACTTATACCTAATACTATTTAATATTCAGCCCGCCATTTGTACAATCTTCACTGGTACAATGATAATTTAATATTGTTAGGAATAATAAAGACGACCACTAATGCAAGGAAATACATTTATATTCACTTTTCGTCACACGTAAGTAGGTAAGCAATAAAAAATCAGCACGCTAGGTTTTCACACAAATCCCCGGTGTGATTATCTAGTCTCGCCTGTGAACTAACCAAATGATACAAAAATACTAGCCAACTTAGCGTGGTTCCAAGCATATCTGGTTTCCAGCCACCGTTTTCAGGACTACGTCCATGGAGAACTCCAGCTTCGTGTAGTCGGCCGTCACCCGATACTTGCGCAGGATATGGGCCAGCGTGACTTTCACCGACATCATCGCATAGACTTTACCTGAAAACATAAGAATTATCATCATCATCAAGCCATTATGTCCCCACCGAGGGGCACAGGTCTCATCCCTGAGGAAGGTCTAGGATACTCCACCACGTGGGCCAAGTCCGGATTGGTGGAGGCTATGGTTGGTAAGTAGGTAAATACGAGACTTACGAAGTCATACACATTTTTTGTTATTGAAGAACCGTTCCAATGGCGCCCAACGTGGAGCGCCATGACAGCGGCAAGCTCTGGCGTTTGCCTATTCCTTCGGGATTTATATGTTTTTGTGGATTTTTTGAATACACTATAATGAATAGTAGAATGTTATCATCGTGTATGATAATCTTGAGTAACATTAGCTCTTTCTAGACCCGCTTTCGTCAACAAGACTCATACAAGGTCTCATAAAATTCCTAAGTGTTCTAAAGCAATGCGAAGCAAAGCGAGAAATATAAAGAAAAATCACTTAGGGTCAGATTCTGAATGGCTAATTTCGCTAAGTAAATACTTAACTAAAGTGTTGTCTATATATATATTTTTTAATCCACTAACCCGTGCTAAGGACAATTTAAAACCTATTTAGGGGCTAAAAATTCCACCCATGCCAAGATTCAAACCCGCGACCTCTGGCTATCCGTGCCAGCGCTCTTTCCAACTGAGCTAATGGGCGACTCACCGGCATCAGTGAAATTTCGAACCTCTTAACAATATTCTCTGTATTTCGTACAGGCAGTGGCATGGGTTCACCTCAGTTGGGAAGAGCGCTGGCACGGATAGCCAGAGGTCGCGGGTTCGAATCCCGGCACGGGTGGAATTTTTAGCCTCTAAATAGGTTTTTTTTTAATAAATATAGTGTTGTCTCTTTCCATTTCTCAGCAAAGAGAGCGACAGGACGTTACTTAATATTTACTTCGTGAAATTCTCAGTTCAGAAACCGGCCCTCAGTACTTTTAAAAACCTTACTTTTAGGCATCTTACAGAAACCTGTTTTTATTCCGTGAAGGCATATTTAGACTGTAGGTCAGTCGGTGTCCCTGCATAAGCTATGATGATAGATCTAAGATTCAGTCGAGTTACGAAAATTCAAATAGCTACCAATACCAAGTTTTCGATATGGAAGGTAAAGAGAAAATACAATAGGTTTGAAATTAGATGTCACTCACTCGACTCGCTTCCTAATCGTCATCAGAACTGTGCCCCAAGATACAATTTAATTTAGTTTGGGGTTCAGAGTTACTTTAGGTTCAGAGTTCTCTTGTACGTATAGTCTGCTTAATATTGTTTTTATTGCGTGTGTGTAAGTGTAAATAAATGATTAATAAATAAATTAAAAAAAAAATTATACATTGTTATGTTTTATTCTGCTCAATAAACATTTTTCATTTCATTTTCATCACCGACCCATTATGTCCCCACCGAGGGGCACGGGTCTCTTCCGTAAGGAATATATAGTTGGCTTAACGACTGCTATCTATCCACAACAGCCGGCACAAACTGCTTAACGTGGCCTGCGAAGCACGGAACCGCTCGGAAAAATGCCACTAGCGTTAGATATGGACGGCCACACATCCATGCACTGAACGCGCCCTGTGTTGCTTAACCTTCGGGATCGTTTAAGATCACTCGGGGCTACGAGCATTCTAATAGCGATTTTCTATCGCCTCCTAATGCAATATAAAAAAACAATAACATGATAATAACAGCAAAAGTTACCTATGCACGTGCGTTTGCCCATGGAGAACGCGGCAAAGGCATTCTGGATGCTAGGTAACGTGTCAGGGTTGAGCCAGCGGTCAGGCACGAACTCATTCCGGTCCTTCCCCCAACACGTGTGACGGTGGATGCCCCAGATTGAGATGAAAATTTCGCAACCCGCTGGGAAGGTGATATTGTCTGCAAACAAGAGATAGTCCGATGGTATAGATAGGATAAATAGAGAACATTTTATTGTATTGTACATAAACAAGTTACACAGTAGGTACCTACTTATTTTTTTACCTAAGAATACCAGCCGGCGGGTTATTATTAAAAGTGATGTCTTCCATACAATCTTTGGATTGATATATTTTATAGTATTTCTTAATTATTCGCGATACTCATGCATAGTTATATATTAAACGGGTCAAATCGCGATGATTTGCCTTATTATTTACCAACGTAATTACCTTATTTCCCGACGTTAAATAATCGCGATTTGACCCGTTTAATATATAACTATGGATATATTTTATGTTAGGTGTCTCGCAATAAATCACAATATTAAAATTAAATAAGTTAAAAAAAATCGGAACCCGAATCACTTATCTTTATAAATATAATTCTACTCTACGTGTGTATGTCACTGAACTCTTCCTAAACGGCTGGACAGATTATTTTTTTTTGTATGATTTTAGGGGGTGCCCTGGATGGTTTAGATTCGCAAATCAGCCCGACAGATGGCTCTGCATGCAAGACAACGTCTGTCGGGTCCACTAGTATATAAATAAAGAACGAATTAAGTTAATGTTCAGCAGGTTTTTTGTCATTTTTGACATCAGTAATACCAATGATAATACGAAAGAAGTTTGTTAGGATAGCGGCAAGTGGTAAGCCCCAGTTTCAGCCTACCCTTCCGGAACACAGGTGTAAGTTTAAGTAACTTCATGTATATAATGCTACCAATACCACAATTCCTTTTTGATCCTATTTGAAATCATTGCTTTTTGTGACAGTTATTGAGGCAATCTACTAGAAGCTCCTTTATTTCCAGCATTACATTGGTACCCTTTGATTAAATTTTGATATTTTCAATAAGGTTATACTTTTTTTATTTTTAATGCACTAACCCGTGCTAAGGTGAAATTTTTAGCCTCTTAATAGGTTTTCAATAAGGTTTTCAATAAAACGCATAAACGATAAATCATTTCAACTATTGTTACTATTTCATCAATTCAACTGTTCTATAAACTATCATTATCATTAAACTATTTATAAACTATCATTTCAACTATTGTAAACGAGACTGCTCCCACAGTCAAACAAAGTAATTGTTGTTGTGGGACCTTATTTATAACATGTACTGTGTTATTTTTATATTAATAAATACATTTGAATCAAACTTACAACCATAATATTTTACTTTCCTTCTCACTTTTTCTTTTATATTTATGTGTGGTTTAACGAGTCCTTTAGAAACTCATACACGATAAATCATATTTAAATCAAAGTGAGTTTCAAGGCACGAGTTTTTGAGATGATCGCATATCTTAGTGCTTTGAAATTAAGGGCGTATTACACTACCCAATTTTTAGGGACCCTAACCCTAACTAAGGGTGGTGTAGTAAAAGTTAGGAAGTAAGGGTCCCTAACTAGGGCGACCGGACGGCCCCGGCAGCCTTGCTCCCTGGCCACCCTTACGATCGAGTAGTACAATAATACTTAGGGCAGTTAGGGAACTCAGTCGTCGCACGGCTAGCGTGGAGTGCGCATGTGCAAATAGTGACAGTGCGTGATTAGACTTTGTCTAGCACTTACACCCTGTCTTAAAATTGTGTCTCCTTTTTTTATATACGGAGCTACTAAATTTAATAAGTATTCAAATTCCCCCTCTCCCATTCTTAAATAATTTTTAAAGTCCACTGGTTCCAGAGCACTGAGTATTCTCATATTGGAGTGCTTTTCTCTTAATTTCAAGTATTGCTTAACCCAGATTCTTCTCCTCTTCTTTTTTTCTTCTATAATATTCATGGATGCAACTATCAAAGCCACGGCAACCATTGTTTTTTTAACAGTTTAGATAAAACAGGTGCCATGATACGTCTCTCTGACGATACGTCGTCAGACTGTACAGCCTACACAGTGGTCAGTGAGGGAGCCGGTATCAGTGCAGTGTAATAAATCGACGCCCTTGCAAGGGGCCACGCCCCCCTAACTACCGGGTCCTGAATACCGTGTAGTGTATTATCCCTTTTACCAAGCCGCAGTGGGCACGCGTAGTAACAAGCTCATCTCATCTCTGTCTCATAGAAAAGGCCTGCAGAGTGCATTGAGACGTAAAAAAGCTACATAAAAACACGTATTTTAAGGGAGGCTGGTGTTAAACTCGCTAATCGTGGAGTTATTACGAATTACATTATTAGAATATTTTCGGGGCTTAATCGCGTAGTAATTTATTGCTATTTTACCTCGACGTTTCCACGTGTTGCAACCCTATGGCTAAGCGCGCACGGGTTACTTTTGTCATCGTGACTGTTTCGTCACTCCGTAGATTTGTATGGAGATGCGCGAAATGTTACTCAGTGATCACGTCGTAACATACGCGCATCTCCATACATATCCAAGGTCTTGATAAGAGTGACGAAACAGTCACGGTGACAAAAGTAACCCGTGCGCGCCTAGCCTAATAGTGTTTTGTGATGGCTGATTGAGGGTAGTCTGAAACCTTATCAGCCGAAGATGGGAACGGCGGGCACCAGCCATCAATCTTCTCGTGACCACGATGACTGTAACGTCGTCGAAACGTCGAGGTAAAATAGCAATAAATTACTACGCGATGAAGCCGCGAAAATATTGTAATAATGTGTTCAAGTCGCGAAAGTTTAAAATGTTTTCTTACGAAATAATCTAGACTTACCAATTGTGATGTCTTTATCCGTGCATCTCCCAATCATTGGAACCACAGGATAGTAACGTAAGCACTCCTTGACAACTGCTTCCAGGTATACCAGCTTGGAGAGGTCTTCTTTAGTCACGTCTCGATCCATATCGCTGAATGTAGCTTCTAACCTTCATGAGGGCATAAAAATAAAAAAGTTCAGTACTTTAAATACAATGTTAATGTGCTCCATATAAGACGCTCGTAGCTTGATTTCGTAGGTTAACGAAATTCAGAATCAATGATGATAAATTATGATAGTTTTAGTTTGATGTATCTTTCTGTGTATTTATTGTGTCTTATTTTATTTCTTTGCCGCGATATCAACCCTTGAACGTCCCCACTGCTAGGGCACGGGTCTTTTCCTGCATCGCAGGAAGGTTAGGCCATACTCCATCACGGGGGCCAAGTCCGGGTTGGTGGAGGATTGTAAGACAGTGGCGAGCCTTACCGTCAGAAGTTATCGAGCCGCCCATAATCCTCTGACATGGCTTAACGACTGCCATTACATGACAGCCGGCACCAATGGCTTAACGTGCCTTGCGAAGCACGGAATTTCTTTGCCTAATCATTATGTATATAACGTATAACTGTGTATATTGTTCCACACATTTATACGCGTAAGTAACAACTTAGGGTGGATTGAAAAAAATGAATGTGGGGTTTCTTTGTTACCTTTTCCCCTTCACAATCTATTAGGTCTGAACCTATATTGTCATAATAAGATTTTTTCATTTAAAATTTTATTGTTATAATTAATATGCCGATTAGTAAAATTCTATTGTTTTCGACTTATTTTGAAGCTGATTTTAAAATATTTACCTCAGACTTTGCTACGCAATTGGTAAATGAATTTAACTCACTCTTTCATAATCTTCTCTTGGATCTCAGCAGAAGAACCAATCATGATTAGGGCCATCACCAACGTATTGGCAGTTGTCTCATATCCTGCTCCAATCATGGTGTCCACCTCTTCCCTGATTTCATTATCAGAGAGTCGGCCGTCATCGGACATCTCCAGTAGATGTTTAATTAAAGGTTTGAACTTATCATCTTCAGATGAAACTGACTTCTCGTTCAAAATCGACTCTTTGCTCTTCCTCAAAACCTGAAACCAAAATTATTTTAGAAGGGTACGGATTTTGTTACTTTTGTCAGAGTCCTATCTATGAAATAAATATATTTGGGTATTTTGCAGTATAAGAATAAGAGAAGAGAATGTATGGAAGGGTTCCTGCGATAAATAATGAAAAATGTGGATGACTTCCAAACACTGTGTTTATTTTAAAAACTGTTGGAAACTGACTGATAATACGGGAAAAAAATAATTTTCAAGTAGATATAAATTGTCAGTTACATCAAGTGGAAATTCAAAAGAAACTTAGAATGGGTGACGTAATTTTGAATTTTGATTTAAATATAATAGTTTGGAATGAAATAAATATAGTGGCGTCAAGAGGTTTGCACCATTACAGTATGCTACTTATCAATATTAGAGTAGGTAGGTATACAACAATAATATTATATGAATGACAATTTACCGTTACAAGGAAACCGCAGTCTCTCAAATGGATTACTTTAAGCATTGATTTTTATAAAATTTCCCAAAAATCCATAAGAGAGACGGTGAAATTTTGTAAAATTCGATATTTTACGTAATTTTTGGAGTTAAGGAAGTCAATAAGACATTTGAATGTCGTTCTTACATTTTTCGAAACATTCTGTAATATCTTGATAAAAGAATCCTCTTTTCGCTTCATCGACGTCACATTGTAAATGCTTTGGGGGTGTAGCAACAGGTTGCGCATTCGATTGATGTACAGCTGAAGCATTTTATCCATTGTGTTCAGGTATGTTTCGTCAACGATGCCCATTTTATCGTTCGGCAGACCCATGGCTGTCTCTGTTGAATAGGTAAAAACTTATAAAAACTAAACTATAGCCTTGAGAATATTTTGTATGAAAATCCATATGGTGAAATAATTTCCATTTTATTCTGTTAGGTATTCTCAGTTGCAAGCACGATCAGACCTGGATTAGTGTCCTCGAAACGTATTGGCAAAGTTTAATTACGATCCGGAATGTCGTTTGTAAACAAAAACCATTATTTTGCATCGAAAGAAAACTACCGTCATGGCCCTAACTTTTCGCACCATTGGGCATAAGCTTTGAACCTGTATGAGTTCGTATGATATCTCTCACAATACAAATAACGGACCATTTGTTGATACCATACTATCGTCCAAATAAAATCTCGCTCTATCCAGATATCCGATTCTCAAATACTCTTATTGCCCTGATCTGAAACATGTCTTCTCGGTTTCCAAAAGAGAACTTTTTTTTAGTTCGAAGTCAGGCTGGACAAAGACTACTTTAGACTATGAATGGAGTTACTTTTCACCAAGAATTTTATTATCCTGAGCTAGCCCACTCCTTTCGAAGGAGGTAATATAACTTGACGTAACGTAAGCTGATGCCTGTATCTCAGAGGGGTAGGCAAAGACCAGGATCTGCCTCTTTGCACGATCTTGAGATATCTCTTTCGCTTCGAAGAGTTCGAATATACTAAGAATGTACTTCAAAAGAGCAAGCACTAGTGGCCTCGTCGAACCGAGTAATTGGTATCAATCACTTAAGTTGAGCAACTATAGATAGGCGCGGTTAGGTACACAACGGGTGACCGTCCCGTGACTACCGCTAGTGGCATTTTTTCCGAGCGCTTCTGTACTTTGCCAGGCATGTTAAGCCGTTGGTTCCGGCTGTTATATAATGTCAGTCGTTAAGCTATGTAAAAGGCCTTATGGGCGGCTTGATAACTTCTGACAGTAAGGCCCGCCACTGTCTTACCATCCTCCAGCAACCCGGACTTGGCCCCCTGGATGGAGTATGGGCTAACCTTGCTGCGATGCAGGAAGAGACCCGTGCCCCAGCAGTGGGGGATCTACAAGGGTTGATATCGATACTTCAAGTAAGTAAGTAAGTAGGTACTTACGACAAATAGTCTCCAAGGCACTTTTAGCAACAAACGGTCTAGGATCGAACTCTTTGCCATCAGCAAATTCGGAGAGTGTCTTAACCAGGTCCTTGGACAGCTGATTGAAGATTTCGAGAAAACTATTTAGCACGTTCTGGTTGAACGCTGGGTTCAGCAGCTTGCGGTGGGTTTTCCAAACGTTAGCTGAAATAATTTTAAGCGTGAAATGACAGGTGAGAAATGAGCCTAGAAAAGTTTAATTATGTATCGGTAGTAGTGGAGAATATCTGGAGATCATGAGTTCGAATCCCGGCATGTACCATTACTTTGTTTTCTGTGCTATGTACATTAGTAAAATTTTAGGAGCAATACCTCTCGCTAACAGTGAAGTATAACATCGTATCAAACCTTAGTATCTGAGGAGTTGATAAAACTTAGCGCTTGAAATTGCAAATCCACGGTGGGTACGCGTGGTAATTAATTACAATTAATGGGCTTAAGCCCATACTTTCTCTATCTGAGAAAAGACCTGTGCCTAACAGTTGGACGTATACAGGCTACACAATGTATAGCATTTAAATAAGGAATCTGAAATCATTACCACTTGATGTAATCAATCCTTCGCCGACGAAACTTTTCCCCCAGTTGTAGAAGTAAGGCTTGTCCAGGCACGTGTTTGACAACTTGAGAGCGATCTCCGGATCTGTCAAAACTGTGAAAGCATAAAGTATCCTAATAATAATGAAAAAACTTTATTTTGTTCACAGTAATCTTGCTGTGTGGTGTCGGCCTAGAGAATAGCACCAACCCAAATTCTTCCCGCGGGTGTCGTAAAAGGCGACTAAGGGACTCGAACCGGAGGGTGGGCAGCAGCGCCCCCTGCAGTACAATTCTACCAAACTGCAGCCCCCAACCCGCATGCCCAGCGTGGGGATTATGGGCATTACCCCCTAATGATGGCACAACCTTGCGCTCATTTGGGGAGGGCTGTGTCCAGCAGTGGACTAATATAGCCTGAAGAAGAAGAAGAATCTTTAAAAACCTATTTAGAGGCTCACTGATGCCGGTGAGTCGCCCATTGGCTCAATCGGTAGAGCGCTGGCACAGATAGCCAGAGGTTGCGGGTTCGAATCCCGGCATGGGTGAAATTTTTAGCCCCTAAATAGGTTTTTAAATTTGTCCTTAGCACGGGTTAGTGCATTAAAAATAAAAATAAGAATCTTGTAAAATGATTTTGGCACTCTGTCTGTAAAACTAAAGGTCTTGGGTTCGATCCGCGGCCGGGTCAAAATCTATCGTTGAGTTAGCACCTGCAGCACAAGTCATTTAGTTGTACTTACGTTATCAACCCTTATATGTCCCCACTGCTGGGGCACGGGTCTCTTCCTACATCGCAGGAAGGTTAGGCCATACTCCACCACGGGGGCCAAGTCCGGGTTGGTGGAGGATTGTAAGACAGTGGCGGGCCTTACTGTCAGAAGTTATCAAGCTGCCCATAAGGCCTCTGACATGGCTTAACGACTGCCATTATATGACAGCCGGCACCAACGGCTTAACGTGCCTTGCGAAGCACGGAAGCGCTCGGAAAAAGGCGTTATATATAATAATATTGGCCTTTTTGCATCTACTTAATGAGATGATTTATACAGCGTCCAGTGGTATCTTCACTCACACTAGATGGGTGAAGGGACCACTCCGATGCTGTAGTGCCTGGGACATGGTTTTATAGATGGTGTAGGCTTGCCCAGCACCTATACCACCCTGACAGCTTAATCGGCCTAGCCCACAGGAAAAACTAGTCAATACGTGCGGAGCCAACCAAGCCGCGGGTTTCCTCACGATGTTTTCCTTCACAGTTATCGTGTGGTATTGCGACAACCAATTCGCAAATGTACGTAACTTTGAAGTTAAACAAAGTCATTGGTACATGCCCGCACTCGGGATCGAACCTGGGGCTCTCGCTTGCCAGTCTATGGTTCTACCCACTGAGCTACCACCGCTTAGGCGTTAATGAATGAATAAATAAATAAATAAATAAATAAATAAATAAATAAATAAATAAATAAATACACTTTTTTCAGCATTATCCTAAAGGTTCGCCATGTCCGTCCGTTTGTCGGTCTGTCTGTCTATATGTCAGACATTTTAGGGTATACTATCTCCTCCTAAACCTAAAATAGGGATGCAATTTTCTTTCTCGCCTACGCCATAATGTGGTGTCGTTAAGCAACAACAGGCGCGGTCAGGTGCAGGTTGGGTGACTGCCCCGTGATTACCGCTAATGTCATTTTTCCGAGTGGTTTAGTTCTTCACAAGGCACGTTAAGCCGTTGGTGCCGGCTGTCATGTAATGTCAGTCGTTAAGCCATGTCAGAGGCCTTATGGGCAGCTTGAGAACTTCTGACAGTAAGGCTCGCCACTGTGTTACAATCCTCCACCAACCCGGACTTAGCTTCCATGGCCTAATCTTCCTGCGATGCAGGAAGAGACCCGTGCCCCAGCAGTGAGGACATACAAGGGTTGATATCGATATCAATATCGTATATTCTGATTTAGGTGTCTGTTTGCGAAATATTAAGATGTTACGTGCATTTTTTTGTAGATTACGGCGTTCCTCTCTCTGCCGGCTAATCCGTAACTGTACAAATGTTTCTTGGTTTTTGCAAGGAACTTAAAAGGAAATCGATTTAAACGAAGTAAGCTAACAAATTAACGAGTAGTCAATCAACTAAAAGGAAAACTTCTTATAAATTCCATTGAAATTATAAGAAGTAAATTGTAAATTATGGATCGTTTTTTTATTTGACTAGAAATTTTTTAATGACAGCTCACTGACAATGGACTTAAGTATAATGGACTTAGTTCCAACAATGTTAATGAAGTTGTTAGTCCTGTAATAAATCTTCCTTTTATTGAAACTACTAAAGAAATACGAATGACATTGTTTTCTAAATTACGTACATTTGTGAAGTTCAAATGGCTTACAACTAGTTAGCGGTGAAAGAAAACATCGTGAAGAAACTTCATTATCAAACC
Source organism: Yponomeuta sedellus (assembly GCA_934045075.1). Lineage (NCBI taxonomy): Eukaryota > Metazoa > Arthropoda > Insecta > Lepidoptera > Yponomeutidae > Yponomeuta > Yponomeuta sedellus. Next base: position 13,436,550 of record OW203743.1, read on the forward strand.
TCTGATAATTAGGCCAAGGTATGTGAACTCCTGTTCACACACGTCAGCGCTTGAAATAGCCAACGCGCGATGGGCACAAGTATTAATTAAGCCCATACTATCTTTCTTTAGGCATGTGCCCTGCAGTCGTACGTATATAGACTAAATAAAAAATGAGAAAACATAATTCTCATCACAGTACAATGATTACTTTGTAATCATCAATTTGACCTGAAACGGTCTTGACATCAGATGAGGATAAAGGGATTAACGGTCGAGAATTGAGTATGCTTTCAATCTCTGTTAATACAGTGTTAATTTGTTCGTAAGTTAGGATTTGTCCCTGCAAAACTCTTTTTAAATGGTATTTAGTGCTTTTCACTGCAGCCTCCCAGAGACCACCAAATGTAGGCGAGTAGCTGGGTATAAAATGAAAGTCTATGCCTTGTTGGGCTGAAAATTGGATGACCTTGCCCTGGTGGTCTCGCGAAGCCTGCAGTTTATAGAGATCAGCCAGCTGGTTTCGTGCTCCCTTAAAGGTGCTGGCGTTGTCAGAGTAGATCTCTCTGGGAAGCCCTCTTCTAGCTATAAAACGCCTTAGGCACGCAAGATATGTCTCGGTGGTAAGATCTGAGGCCAGCTCTAAATGTAGCGCCTTTGTGGCGAAGCAAACAATTACGCAGATGTAACCTTTACCAACAACCGATCGTCTCACGCGCGATAGCTTGACACTTATAGGCCCAGCGAAATCTACTCCGACTTTTTCGAAAGGGCGGCTCATAGCAGTCACCCTTCCCGCCGGCAACGAACCCATTAGCTGCCTCGAAGCTACAGCCTTTTGTCTGAAACAGGTGATGCATTTTTTTGTTATTTTCCTAACATATGATAAGCCATCTGTAATCCAATACCTTTGATTTAAATTAGACAATAATAGCTTTGGGCCAGCATGTAGCAGCCTTGCATGCTCGTTTGTAATAATGCAAATAGTTACATGTGATTCCTTTGGCAAAATGGCCTGATGCTTCTGATTAAATGGTATGTCTGAATGGTGTAGTCTGCCACCAACGCGCAGGATCCCCTGTTCATCAATAAATGGGTGTAAACTTTGTAAGTGACCCTTAATGTTGGCAATACTGCAACATTGAGTGAATGAAGATGGCTGAGTGAACGATGAACGAATGAATGAGTGAATGAGCGATGCTTCCTTTTTCTCTCTCTCTGCGTCCGCCGTCCATGACGGTGCTAATAATTATATTTTCAACTGTGTCTTGTTAATTTGTGCATAATAAACGGCGAAGACTACCTTGAACCCACGGCGTTTTCATCAAGTCTACAGTCCACTGCCCACTATCGATCCTTCATGGTCCAATCTCGCCAGAAAGATAAGGTAACCTCGCCGCGCCCATGTGCTCGCCCGCAAAAAGCAGTACATTATTAGTGCGGTAAACGAATGAATTACGAACTAATCTGCCCGGAGAACACGCCGCCTGCCCTGCTTCAAAGGGCAACAAATTTGTGGAGCAACATAGCAAGCATTGTAACGCGCCGTCACGCCGACAGGAGATATAGGTACCTACCTACCTATCAGGAAGCGTCCACGTTCCCGTTATCTAGAGAGCAAAACTTCGGGAAAGTGCAATCATCGCGACGCCGACTGCAACACAAACAAGTGCCTCACTCGCCCGTAAGAAAACTCCGGAAGAGTGCAATCAGGATCACTGGATATCAGCCACATCGAAAGCATTGCAACCAGATACTTAAGTGCCCTGCCAGCTGCCACCGCAAAAATCTCGTCGCATTTCGGTCGCCCCCAGAGGCGTTTTCAAACTTCGCGCGCCCCGCCGGCGCCGGCGCCATCGCCCGCCACACCATTCGCAGCGCGGAACGTCGCTAAGCTAAGGCCGCCATTTTGACAGGTTATTCGCTTCCGAAGTGCAACGTGTACCTACAATATCTAACTGTAATTAATTATTTCCTATTGTTTAAGTTACAATTTTAACCTTACCAACTGTAAGCTGGTTTCAGGGTGTATTGTGTAGTGTATACTTAACTTACAGTGAACGCTTGAAGGCTCAAAATGGAGTTGAAAGATTTGATACAGAAACGAGGCTACATCAAAGGTACGATTTCTAGGTTACACAATTCTATTCAATCTGAATCTTCTAAAACTAATTTAGAAACACTCACAGCCAAAAGGGATAGGCTCAACAAGGCATTTAATGAATATGAAACTGTGCATGTCCGAGTCCTTTGCCTAGTTCCTGAAGACGAAGAAAATGTCGAACTTGTAGAAACAAGGTACTTTGAGGCGTTGACAGCGCTCAATGAGCAGATTGCACGCTTTCAAATTGCATGTACAAGTGAACCTTATTCGGCCCCAGTAGCGAAGTTAACTTTGCCACCAATTAATGTACCAACATTTACAGGCAATCTCAAAGAGTTCATTCCTTTCATAAATCTCTTCAACTCGTTAATACACGACAACAAGTCGATCGATGCAGTTCAAAAACTCTATTATTTGCGATCTTACTTAGCTGGAGAACCCCTTGATAGTATAAAAAACCTACCTTTGACAGCAGACAGTTACGCTAAGGCTCTCAAAATGCTAAATGACAGGTACAATAATAAATTCCTTATCGTCAACGAACATATTAATGCCTTATTAGATCTTAAACCCATTCTAAAATCAACTGCTGTCAGTCTCAGGGAATTTATCTCCTCTGTTAAACAGGAATTTGCTGCGTTAGGCAATTTAGACGAAAATATCATACATTGGGATGCTATAATGTTTGCTGTACTTTCTCGGAAATTAGATATATACACCTCTCGAGCATACCAGCTCGAGCGGGACTCCGAGAAAGAGCCAACGATTCAGGACTTCCTCGCCTTCCTCGAGAGAAGAGCTCTGGCGCTGGAGAATGCCGATCCGGTCCACGGAGAGCATCGTCAGCAGCGGGAGCGCCCATCCTCTGGCAGGCTAACGGCCTGTACAGCAGCAGCAAAGGAGCTGTCATGTCCATTCTGTAAGTCAAATCACAGACTATATCTATGCAAAGCATTTCACTTACAGCCTGTCAAGATGCGGTTACAGTTTGTCAAGGAAATGAGTCTTTGCAAAACATGCTTGGGACAGCATGCAGCCAGATGTAGGTTTCATTTTCGGTGCAAGGAATGCAAAAGGGCACACAACACATTGTTGCATGACAGTGACATAGTTAAAAACGTTAAGGACAGTCACGCTACGCTTCACAACGCTATACCCTCAAGGGTCCCCGCCTCATTGGCGGCAATTAACACTAATAATGTGCTTTTACCCACAGCTAAGGTAAAAATTATCGCCCGAGATGGCACAGAATTATACTTCAAAGCCCTGCTTGACAGTGGGTCCCAGCTGTCCTTCATCACAGAGAAGGCGATCCAGCTGCTCGACTTGAGACCCTCCAACAATAATGTCAATGTTATTGGGATAACAAATTCAAAGACAAGCATTAAGCGATGCTTACCCCTGGATGTTTACTCCTTAACAACGCCTTACAAGGTTTCTATGACATGCCACGTTGTTGAGCAAATAACTTGTGAACTCCCACAATATCAGTTTGATATAACTAATATTAAAATACCTGACAACATAAAACTGGCTGATACTGAATTTAATGTGCCAAGTGAGATAGACTTGCTAATGGGGGCTGACGTACTGTTTCAGATCCTGCTTCCGACGTTACCACCGAGCCACGATCCGGTGACATTGCCTGAGTCCAGTCAGTCTACATCACAGCGTCTACGCGTCATATCCACACAGTTCGGCTACATCGTAGGCGGGACTCTGCCACAGCAGGCATCTGATTCAGTCTGTGCCAAGGTTGTTTTAAAATGTCAGGTACAAAAATTTGATTCAATATTAAATGAAACTATCTCAAGTTTCTGGAAAACCGAGAGTGTCACTCAGGTCTTCAGTGAAAGGACTTCAGAGCAAGAGTTATGTGAGTACACATTTAAAAACTCAGTTCAGTTGAAGGACAATCAGTTTGAAGTGGCACTGCCTCTAAAGTTGCCACTCAAGGAGGTAAATGACACTTTAGGTGACTCTTTCCATTTTGCATTAAAAAGGTTTATGAACTTGGAGAAGAAATTGCACAAAAACCCCGATCTCTTCTTCCAATATCAAAGGTTCATACATGAATACTTAAACCTAAACCATGGCCACTATGTAGATGTTCAGTTGTATCAATTAAACAAAGATGCAGTGTATTTTTTGCCACATCATGCAATTATCAAACCTGATAGTAAAACTACAAAGCTACGAGCAGTCTTCGACGGTTCCATGCGCACAAACAAAAAAATATCTCTTAATGATCTTCTCCTCAATGGACCAATGGTTCAGAGAGATCTGTTTGACATATTGCTGCTCTTTAGGTTGGGTGAGTTCACATTTACATCTGACATAAAACAAATGTTTCGCAATGTGCGGGTGGCACCTGAATACACCTCTCTGCAGAACATCCTATGGCGAGATAGTCCTAATGAACCAGTCAAATGTATACGCCTTGACACCGTGACATACGGCTTAAAATCGTCAAGTTATCTAGCGACACGATGCCTGGAAGAACTTGCAGCACTTTATGAAGACGATCTGCCCCAGGCATCATTCATTCTCAGGAACTGTACATACGTAGATGATGTTCTTTACTCTCACAACAATGCTGAAAATGTTTTGGAAGCCAAGACTCAGCTTCGCCAAATTCTGCAAAGAGGTGGATTCCACACACACAAGTGGTCATCAAACAACAGTGCCATACTAAGTGATATTCCTTCAACTGAGCAACATTTTGATGACAAGGAACTGCAAAGAGATGATTGTTCTTTAAAAACCCTAGGTCTTCAGCTAGTTTTAAAAGAGGATAAATTCAAATTTGCAACTGATCCTTTTGACAAAGATAAAATTACAAAGCGAGCCATACTGGCTTACATAGGAAAATTCTTTGACCCGTTGGGCTTCTTAGGGCCCATTATTGTACAAGCAAAGGCAATTATGCAAAGGCTATGGACTTCAAACACAGACTGGGACTCCGAGCCTCCTGATAGTATTCAGCAGGAATGGCTTGCATTTATTTCCAGTTTAGATTGCATGGAGCCAATTTATATAGATAGAAACATCAATATAACAGATAAAGACACAGTGGATCTTGTAGGGTTCTCAGATGCCTCCAGCTCCACTGCATATGGCTGTTGCCTCTATCTTAGAGTCACTCGTCCCACAGGTAAAGTAACAATGCACTTATTATGCTCAAAGTCACGCATAAACCCCCTGCAATGCAAAAACATGACCGTGCCACGCTTAGAGCTTAATGCTGCCTTACTCCTTTCTATATTAGTGCCAAGGGTTCGTGACACGCTTAAACTCAAACTAACTATCAGGCAGGTTTACTTATTCAGTGACTCTAAAATTGTCCTCGCATGGCTGCGCACTGAGCCAATAAAACTGCTGGCCTATGTAGCAAACAGGGTGACCGCTATCACTAACAATACTGCTGACTGTCATTGGCTTTATGTCAATACAAAGGACAATCCTGCTGACTACATCAGTAGAGGTGTGAGCCCACATGAGCTTAGTGCGTGTGGCATGTGGTGGCATGGGCCTGAGCATTTGTGTGACCGTGAGTATCAATTTATTCCATTTATAGACTTACCTGCAGAATTACCAGAGACAAAAACTGCATCGACATTCTCGAGCAATCTGGCATCATCGCCTGTTACACAACTGAACAGCCTTCTCGATGTACATAGACACTCCAGCATCACAAAAATGGTTCGCATAACTGCTTACATTTTAAGATTCATTAATAACTTAAAGGGCAGCAAAATCTCTCATAAACACCTGTCTAGCAAAGAGTTAAATTCGGCGCAATTGTTGCTTATAAAAAATGAGCAGGAAATTCACTTCACAGAGGAAATGGAATGTCTGAAGGCTGGAAAACCTGTTAAGGGTCACTTACAAAGTTTACACCCATTTATTGATGAACAGGGGATCCTGCGCGTTGGTGGCAGACTACACCATTCAGACATACCATTTAATCAGAAGCATCAGGCCATTTTGCCAAAGGAATCACATGTAACTATTTGCATTATTACAAACGAGCATGCAAGGCTGCTACATGCTGGCCCAAAGCTATTATTGTCTAATTTAAATCAAAGGTATTGGATTACAGATGGCTTATCATATGTTAGGAAAATAACAAAAAAATGCATCACCTGTTTCAGACAAAAGGCTGTAGCTTCGAGGCAGCTAATGGGTTCGTTGCCGAGTAGATTTCGCTGGGCCTATAAGTGTCAAGCTATCGCGCGTGAGACGATCGGTTGTTGGTAAAGGTTACATCTGCGTAATTGTTTGCTTCGCCACAAAGGCGCTACATTTAGAGCTGGCCTCAGATCTTACCACCGAGACATATCTTGCGTGCCTAAGGCGTTTTATAGCTAGAAGAGGGCTTCCCAGAGAGATCTACTCTGACAACGCCAGCACCTTTAAGGGAGCACGAAACCAGCTGGCTGATCTCTATAAACTGCAGGCTTCGCGAGACCACCAGGGCAAGGTCATCCAATTTTCAGCCCAACAAGGCATAGACTTTCATTTTATACCCAGCTACTCGCCTACATTTGGTGGTCTCTGGGAGGCTGCAGTGAAAAGCACTAAATACCATTTAAAAAGAGTTTTGCAGGGACAAATCCTAACTTACGAACAAATTAACACTGTATTAACAGAGATTGAAAGCATACTCAATTCTCGACCGTTAATCCCTTTATCCTCATCTGATGTCAATGATTACAGCTACCTTACTCCGGGACATTTTCTTATTGGAAATGCACTGACTATGTACCCTGAAACCAGCGTAACTAACATACCTCAAAATAGGCTTAAATTTTGGCAACTGTGTACTAATATTAAACAATCATTTTGGAAGACTTGGTATAGGCAGTATCTCAATGTCCTTCAAAATAGACCAAAGTGGTCAACTGTAACACCAAATGTTAAAATAGGTACACTAGTTATTCTAAAAGATGATAATGTTCAATCAATGCACTGGCCAATGGCTAGAATAACCAATGTTTTTCCGGGTCACGATGGACATGTCCGAGCTGTAGAGGTAAAAACATCAAATGGCAAGACCCACGTTCGAACCATTACTAAGATTTGTGTGTTACCTTTAGATGATTAAGTAAGATTTCTTTGTTTCCTTTTGTTTATATGATTGTTACAGTCAATTAATTTACTTTATAAGAATGGATTACTATCCAAACTATGTATTTAGGTTTAAGATTTAAGACGTTATTTGTCAAAGTAATAAGCATTCATTTCAATATATGTCAAGAGTTCAGAAATGTTTTTGTTAGTGAGCATAATACTGTTTACTCTGAATGTAAACTTCTCATTGAAAAAAATATTTAAACTTAGATCTTTAATGTCCGTAAGAGCAAGTTTCCTTTATCGGTTAATTAATGTTTAACGTAAAAAGACTTTAACTAATTACTCGATATAAGAATAGGTAGAATTTTTAGTTTACACCTTTTTAAGCATTTTGAATTAAAATTTTTACTTAGGGTTTCTAAGTATACAGGGTCATAATTGTAGTAATCAGATATGCAAGAAAAACAAACTTTTCTCTGTTTTTAAGACTTTATTTTTCAGCCTTTAGCACAAGATTTGTGTTACTTTGATAACTTTATATATTGTCTCAGTATTGTTTAACTGTAGTCTTTATAAAGCTTGTGAGGCCGCAGCATGTTGGCAATACTGCAACATTGAGTGAATGAAGATGGCTGAGTGAACGATGAACGAATGAATGAGTGAATGAGCGATGCTTCCTTTTTCTCTCTCTCTGCGTCCGCCGTCCATGACGGTGCTAATAATTATATTTTCAACTGTGTCTTGTTAATTTGTGCATAATAAACGGCGAAGACTACCTTGAACCCACGGCGTTTTCATCAAGTCTACAGTCCACTGCCCACTATCGATCCTTCATGTCTATGTCTATCATGTCTATGTGTTATGTGTCCATCATGTCTATGTGTTACAATCCTCCACCAACCCGGACTTAGCTTCCATGGCCTAATCTTCCTGCGATGCAGGAAGAGACCCGTGCCCCAGCAGTGAGGACATACAAGGGTTGATATCGATATCAATATCGTATATTCTGATTTAGGTGTCTGTTTGCGAAATATTAAGATGTTACGTGCATTTTTTTGTAGATTACGGCGTTCCTCTCTCTGCCGGCTAATCCGTAACTGTACAAATGTTTCTTGGTTTTTGCAAGGAACTTAAAAGGAAATCGATTTAAACGAAGTAAGCTAACAAATTAACGAGTAGTCAATCAACTAAAAGGAAAACTTCTTATAAATTCCATTGAAATTATAAGAAGTAAATTGTAAATTATGGATCGTTTTTTTATTTGACTAGAAATTTTTTAATGACAGCTCACTGACAATGGACTTAAGTATAATGGACTTAGTTCCAACAATGTTAATGAAGTTGTTAGTCCTGTAATAAATCTTCCTTTTATTGAAACTACTAAAGAAATACGAATGACATTGTTTTCTAAATTACGTACATTTGTGAAGTTCAAATGGCTTACAACTAGTTAGCGGTGAAAGAAAACATCGTGAAGAAACTTCATTATCAAACCTCTGATAATTAGGCCAAGGTATGTGAACTCCTGTTCACACACGTCAGCGCTTGAAATAGCCAACGCGCGATGGGCACAAGTATTAATTAAGCCCATACTATCTTTCTTTAGGCATGTGCCCTGCAGTCGTACGTATATAGACTAAATAAAAAATGAGAAAACATAATTCTCATCACAGTACAATGATTACTTTGTAATCATCAATTTGACCTGAAACGGTCTTACCCATAAGACCAAGTTGATGATTAGTGGAGGAGTGGGTAGTGGAAAATGTTAAAATTTTTTACTCTGCAATCTTTTTTAACCTGACTGCTCCAGAAGTAACCTTATGGTTTTCGGGTGTATGTATGTATACCTATTTCTTTGTTACACTTTGTAGTCTAAGCGGTTTGATAGATTTTACCTTGAGAGGTGTCGTTGGATTCGTCTTAACTGTGGAGTGACGCTGGGTATACAAAAGTAATTACACTATGAATTCGCAGTTATTAACCTGACAATTTATTGACTGCGGAACCACTAGGTACTCGTACCATATAACATAATGTTTAAGTTTGGGACCAGACAAGTGACAATCGATATCCACCCTTCTATGTCCCCACTGCAGTGGCACGGGTCTCTTCCCTTATTACAGGAAGGTTAGGCCATACTCCACCACGGGGGCCAAGTCCGGGTTGTTTGAGGATTGTAAGACAGTGGCGGGCCTTGCTGCCAGAAGTGATCAAGCCGCCTATAAGGGATGTGACATGGCTTAACGACTGCCGTTACATGCCAGCCCGCCTCATGGCTAAATGTGCCTTGTGAAGCACGAAAGCGCTCAGAAAAGTGCCACTAACGGTAGTCAGGGGACGGTCACCCATCCTGCACCTGACCGCGCCTGCCGTTGGTTTACGACAGGCGCGGTCAGGTGCAGTCGAACCGAACCGAGTGATTGGAATCAAGTGATTGATTCCAATCACTCGGTTCAACTAAGCCACGAGCGCTTCAGGTAACTATGTGGTCCACAATATAACAGCCGCTGTTAGTTGCGGATGGTCATACTCTTCAACCAAAATAAAAATATAAGTGAGGTGTGCTTCTAGTAAATAAGAGATTTTCTTCTTCTTCTTCTTCAGGCTATATTAGTCCACTGCTGGACATAACCCTCCCTAATGAGCGCCACAGCGCAAGGTTGTGCCATCATTGGGGGGTAATGCCCATAATCCCTACGCTGGGCATGCGGGTTGGGGATCGCAGTTTGGTGCAATTGTACTGCAGGGGGCGCTGCTGCCCACCCCCCGGTTTGCGTCCCTTAGTCGCCTTTTCGACACCCGCGGAAAGTATTTGGTTTTTCTAATTACCAAAGCAAAAAACTGTAGGTCCAAGCCAAGCCGCGGAGACACCACCGTTGTTATTTGTTTCCGTGCTAAATTTCTTGAGAACCTCCCACACATCTGTAAGTCAGAACAAATTGAGTCAATAAAAAATGTTTCAATACAAAGAATTTACACTTTGTTAGCTGAGTGACCATGTGCAATGTGAAAAGTAAGCCGCTGCCTCCGGGCCGTAGTGTAGTGAAGAAAAGGCAGCGAGAACGAAAATAATATAACTAATGACGTCCCGTTGTCCCCGTAACTGGGACACAGCCTATGGGGACAACAGGACTAAAGGGAAAGCCAAAACCCTCCACTCTCACCATCTTTTCTCAAACCATCTCATACCTAATACATCAGCAGCTACCTATATGATTAGATTCATGAACTAAATTACCGCCCGTATTCTATACTAATATTACAGTACGTGGTGGTAATTTACATAATAACGAAGATGTGTTCTGACTTTGCCCTGTCTTTAGCGTATCTGTGAGCTTTATTCGCTTCCTTTGTTCATACTGCGAGGAATAGTAGCCCTATACAATCGAATACTAGCCCTGGTAGTACTTGTTGCAGTAACGAAAGACGCAGGAATTCACACAAGACTTCAGTGACGCCAACTAACAAGTACCACTATGACACGATGCTGAATAAAATGGTAGTGTAACGGTGCAAACCTCTTTACACCATTTTTTTATATTTCTTTTTCTATCTATCATTTTCAAATATTTAAAATTATGTCACACATTTTCGGGATTTCCCTCATTTTCATCATTACCACTTTACATCTTGACTAGAAACCTATTTAGAGGCTACAAATTCCACCCATGCCGGGATTCGAACCTGCGACCTCTGGCTGTCCGTGCCAGATGTCGCGGGTTCGAATCCCGGCATGCCCGCGACATCTGGCACGGATAGCCAGAGGTCGCAGGTTCGAATCCCGGCATGGGTGGAATTATTAGCCTCTAAATCTGTTTTTAAAATTGTCCCACGGGTTAGTGCATAAAAAAAAAGAATATAATCTTGACTAGACCTGACTATTTTTACCTGCTATTCCGTTTTTATCCAGTTTTCTGTTTTTTTTTATTATAAATATAAAATAAATAAAACAGTATTATAAATCACAAAGTTAGAGTCGTTCCAGTTTTAATATTATTAAAAGATATACCTACAACACAACAGTAGTTCGATGCCGCGTGTCACGCATTAAGGGGCGCGAAAATGTCAGAATTTGACAATTAATGTACTGAGTGCTTAGTGCGAGTTTTTTAACTACTCGATCGCGTTAACGTAAACTCATATTTCTATGGCATCGAGGAAGCGCCACCTAGCGACAAGTATGGAAATAAAAATTACTGAGTGCGAGTTTTAATGGTTTACATTGAGAAATGAATACGTTACCAGCCAAAACACGAATAAACGCGAGTGCGAGTTGTACTGTGACAGCGTTTTGCCAGTTCGAACGGTTAACTTACTCATACTCACTACTCAATGCTCGATTAACGCGGTAGTAAAGTTATTCGATTGGATCTGTCAAACTCGCACTAAGCACTCTGGAACGTCGCGGCTGTTGTGATTTGCACTTGCACGCAAGTAAATACAGTCTGTTAGCATTTAGAATATACCTCGGGCTCTAGAGAAGGCTTCGGTTTTCGCCGAAAGCTCACGAGTGTAATACTACTCCCTGCTCTGTATAAGTGTATAAGTGTCATATTAGTTCCGATTTCGAAATTAAGTGTCGTATTAGTTCCGTTATTTCTATTACACGAATATATCTGATTCTAATTAACTTTATCAGCTCAAAGAACAATATTAGACTATAAGTGAACAGTGCAGGAGTGTTCTCCGTGCGCTGGACTCAGCTCATCCATCACCGCTCATCTGCCCAACAGCTAAAGTGAGCCATCATCCACCATCACCAAGTAAGTCCATTCACTTCACCTCCCATTCCGCTCTCTCAACCAGCCCATCGTGAGGTAGACCTAGCCGACACTGGCTAACTACCAAGTACGTATCCAATAGCAATGGTGCCGTACCCGGCCGAAGCGATGAGCGAGAGAGAAATTCATTCTCATTCTTCTTCTTTTTCATCCGCATGTCCATCCACTTCCTCATCCTCATCCGCATCATCTACCTCATAAATGTATCCTCACCACCTCCTCATCCGCATTGCGTAACTTTGTGCTTGGCACTTCCTCTTCCGCTTTCGTTTCCTCGCAACCATTTTGTCATCAACTCTAGACGACAGACCTTCGCAAACTCGAGGAGCTGCGTTTGATACGTCTCTGACACCCACCATACTGTCCTTATGGCCATATAATTAGTACATGGCGATAAGACCGCCAATTTGTATAACTTTACTTGGATTTAAGAAATCATAATTGTATTCTTTTTTCTGGCTATGCAATAAAGTGTTCTCTGTACAGTCCGCTAGCTTTTAGAATATACCTCGGCTACTATTGGATAAAATCGGATATATTCGTGTAATAGAAATATCGGAACTAATACGACACTAACTTTACATAACTTTTCAAAATAGTGAAGAAAAGTTTTATACAGAGCAGGAAGTAGTATTACACTCGTGTGCTTTCGGCGAAAACCGAAGCCTACTCTAGAGCCCGAGGTATATTCTAAAAGCTAACAGACTGTATCTATCTATCTATCTATATTCCATTTCAACGATTGGAGTCGTTCAGGGTTTGTTGCGCGCAGATCTTGCTCCAATAGATCATTACTTTTTGGGGAAATCGGACAATTTCTTGCAAGGGAAAAAAATCAACTCCGATGTGGCAGGCAGTCTTTGAGGATTTTATCGATTCTCGCTCCCAAGAGAGCTCAAGTTTTCCAGGAAAGGAATTATTAATGAACTATAGATAAAATGGCGAAAGTGCTTAGGTAGTAATCGTTTGATTGATCGTCCCCGGATGCAGAGCCGATGTGAAAGATTTAGTGGAGCACATTCAAAGACGAGAGGTTTTTTCGTTGGTAATTTTTATACCGAAACCAACAATATTTCGTTGCCTCGGTTACCTTAGTACAATTATGAATATACAGACGGCGATAGATGATTTAATTACAATGACATGCAAAAGATGGCGCTGTCGTTAGACATTGATAAAATGTGCCGATATTAATAAGTGATTTATTATGTTACTTTTTTCATACAAAACACGTAATTCTTGTGAAAGAAACTAGTATTTTCTGTACTGCCATCCTGCCACTTAGGATTCGCAGATGAAATAGTCATTAAGACAGAGACGCTGTAGGGCCTACAAAATATGTTGAACGGCCCTGGCTGATTCTTCTCGTCTTTATTTCTTCGTTTTTCTTATTCAAATACTAAAATTAAATTCATGCGCAGAAAGCTTCGTGAGACACATAAAATAGGAAAATAAATACGAATTACGCACGAAAGAAAAGACACAAAGAAACTATAACCCTAATAAAATAAGTCGCCAGAAGGTTCGCAGAGATGATTAGGTATCATGTTAAACTTTATTTTATTCATTTGGTGGACAACAGAACCATTTGATTACTTCGATATAAAACCTCTTATGTCCCCACTGCTGGGTCTTTTCCTACATCGCAGGAAGATTTGGCCTTAATCTACCACGGGGGCCTAATCCTTGTTGGTGAACGATTGTAAGACAGTGGCGGGCCTTACTGTCAGAAGTTATCAGCCGCCCATAAGGCCTCTGACATGGCTTAACCATTACTTATACTATAAAATTATAAGTAATACTATGGACTAAGTTGTTATCTAAAGCAGGCACACACAACATCCTAATATACTTTATTGTACACTCTTTTATATATTACTAGCTTAATTAAAACTGTTTTTATACGGACAATTTTTATTTACGGATACGGATCAAATTTATTTACAATTTTCCGACGTTTCGGCACATTTTCAGGTGCCGTGGTGAGTCATCTGGGACCACGGCACCTGAAAAAGTGCCGAAACGTCGGAAAATTGTAAAAATGTAATAAACGAGCATAAATCCGTATGAAAAACAGTTTTAATTATGTCTACTGCTCGTGTTAACCTTAGAAAATACTATATTACCAGCTGTGCCCCGCGGTGTTACCCATGGATTATCGATTTTTCCATGGGAATAAGATTTCCCACAGTAAAACGTAATCTATGTGATAGTCCAGGGTGTCATCTAACTCCTTACCAAACTTTATTAAAATCGCTAGGGCCGTTTAGACGTGAAGAAGTAACAACATACACACTCACAAACTTTCGCCTTTATAATCTAATCTAATCGGATAGCGAAACGGAGAGCGATGTACCTTATTGCAGAAGCTGTTTGATCTCCCAAGAAGAGTGATTTTTGAGAATGCTTTTCTTTTTTTTTTTGTTAATAGGATATATTTTTTGTTTAATTTCTAAGAGTATGCAATGTCATAAGACTGACAAAGGCTGATTTAAGTACAAAAAGTTAAATACTGTTACTAATTTCGAAATTTTTAAAATATATGCGTAAAACCATAGTGTTTTAAGTACAATTGTTTAATTCGTAATAAACAAGCTGTGATTTAATTAGTTTTTGTGTTTTCTTGCCAAACATATGTTTATAATTAATTAATTAATTAATTAATTAAACCTAAACTAACTAAAAGTAGGATAACTAGTTAATGGTTGGCCAAATCATGGGTCTGTGAGACCGGCGTCACCAATGTTGTAAGTGAAACTGACGTCACCAATGGCGGGTTAATATATATGATGATGTGATGTGATATTTTTTATCTTGGCGCCATCATTTTGTATGCTTGTTTTGATTGCTACTCGAATAGTTTTTTCTCTTAATTTCTTTGGTTCTTTATCTAACCTTCTTCTTCACAGTTCCTTCAGCCAGTTGAAGATAATTCAATTTAGTTCGAAATTTTTATTTCGGAACATGGTGTTAGTATTACTCCTACAGATATTTCTTAAGTCAGGTTAGTAAACACTTTCATTATTGACTATGTATTATTGAGGAACGATCAGAAAGAAGCGGCGAAGTGAGGAACTTTGGTGGTACTACGTCGAGTAGTGGACGAATGTGGGTAGGAAGTTGGCTTAGACTAGATAAAGCTACTTACGTTTGCTGTCGTCGTAGAATTGGTTTTGAACCCTGGTGGTGGCCAACGCCGAGTTGTGGACGAATGTGGACAGGTGGTTGGATTGGATTATAGATAAAGCTACTTAAGTTTTTTTGTCGCGGTAGAATAGGCGAGCAATTCCAAACCTCGGTGGTGGCTAACGCCGAGTTGTGGACGGATGTGAACAGGCGGTTGATTGGAAGCTGTAAGTACTTACATTTGTTGTCGCCTTAGAATTGGTGAACAATTCCGAACCTCGGTAGCGGCCAACGCCGAGTTGTGGACAAATGTGGACAGGCAGTTGGATCGGATTAGATTAATCTACTTACGTTTGTTGACTCCGTAGAATTAGAGAGCGTTTCCAAACCTCTCTGGTGGCCTAGCCCGAGTCGTGGACAAATGTGGACAGGTGAGTGGATTAGATAAAGCTGTGCTTACGTTTGTTGCTGCCGTAGAATTGGTGAGCGATTCCAAGCCCGGGCAGTTCCCCCGAAAGTCTGGGCACTTTATAAGTGGCGCGCCAATAACGTCTACGATACGCCCAGAATGCTATTAAAAAACAACTTATCGCGAAAGATATGAGGTACATCGTTCTTGTTCAAGTTTTAATTTAGGTCTTATTTTTCCGAACTGTCCCTTTTTTTGAAATAGTATATAAAACCTGTTAAGAACGTCCACACTTTAGGATGTTTAGTCAATCAATGGCGGTAGCTTGAGGCAGCCGCTGTTATCTAGGGCAGCATCGTGTTATGGAAAAAGATCAGACTAAAGATAATGACCTATACTTATCTGTGTTACTAGCAAAAGCTCAGACCAAGTACCATTTCTCGAAAGTGGTTAATTGAATTGAATAGAGACCACAGCATACGCAAGAACGTCTTATTGTTTGGTATAACGTTTAACTTTCGGAGCAATACCACTTGCTAACGGTGACGGAAAGCATCGTGAGGATAGGTACCTGAGTTACTGAGGTGTTTAAGTACCTCAGCGCTTGAAATTGCGAATCTGCTCGCGGGGGCACGCGAAGTTATTAAGCCCATACTTTCTCGCCGAGAAAAGGTCTGTGCCCTGGAATAGGATGATCATAGGTTAGATAAAAAAAACTTTTGGATGAAAAAAATTATGAGGACTTTAGCTGATTATTTCAGATGCACAACTTATTTTTATTTATTGGTTTAGGTATTAATTTTTGTGAATTATAAATGGACTAGGTAGCCAATTATGCACTAAGCAGAAAGATAAAAAAAAACAAAATTAGATTTTGAGTGGCTGTGTGGCTAGGACTGGGCAGTATGAACGCAAATTAGGGAAGCTTCTGCCAAAAAAATATTTTCATACAGTTATTTATTTCATTCATATTATTATAGTGTTAGTAACAATGTTGACTTTGATATACTAATAATTGTAATTATAATACATATTCTGTTTTTTTTTTATTATTCATCAATTATTATTGTAAATAATTTCTTTGAATAATTAAATCAAAAAAGTTCATGGAATGTTATGAAATTTTATTATGTAGAATTTTGACATTTCATAAGAGTTGGTACTAAGTGATTGTGTTGTGTGAACTTGCGTGGAAGTTATTATGACTTTCAAAAACCCATTTAGAGGCTAAAAAATCCACGCATGCCGGGATTTTTAGCCTCTAAATGGGTTTTTGAAATTGTCCTTAGCACGAGTTAGTGCATTAAAAATAAAAATAGTATAGTTATCATTACTATTATTAAAAAGTTCTCCACCGAAAAGGGGCAATATTTGACCATTTAAGGGCAAAAAGAAACAAAATGCTAGATATTTAAAAACCTGTTTAGAGGCTAAAAATTTCACCCATGCCGGGATTCGAACCCGCAACCTCTGGCTATCCGTGCCAGCGCTCTACCAACTGAGCCAATGGGCGACTCACGGCATCAGTGAAATTTTGAACCTCTTTACACTATTCTCTGTATTACGTACAGGCAGCGACATCTGGCTTAAGCAAATTGCATTACTTACAGCCCCGACTACCTACTTTGCAGTTAGGTTTTACATCGGAACGATATCACTGTACCCACATGATTATACTATTTTTATTTTTAATGCACTAACCCGTGCTAAGGACAAATTTAAAAACCTGTTTAGAGGCTAAAAATTATATTGCTAGATATTGTTTTACTTACAATATAAAAGCCAAGAAATAATAGCTTTTAGATATCAACGAAATTGTATAACAAGTAATGATATAATTATTTTAACGTAAAAATTATATAAATGCTATCTATTCCCAATAAGTAGAAAAGTATCAGATCCGATACTTAAGGCAAAAATGATGTGTAAAAACATAATTTTTAGTCATTTGGTGGCGTTAGTGTACTTCATGGAGCCCCTTAAGGAAACAGTAGTTCTTTTGTTCAATGTTGGTCTAGCGGATGCGGAATAATTGAGGAGATTTGCAGTAAAAAGGTGGGCTTCATAGAAGATTAATATAATTAGTATTGCAGACACATTTAATTACTGATTGTAAACTCATCGTCTTTCAGATAATCGGTGAAATTATTTCTTGACATTGGATGAAGTTTACACTTAGGTACATCCACTTGGTAGAGCATAGGAAAGCGTAGAGCTTCCTTTGGAAAATATTTAGTGTGAATGCCACTAATGGAATGACATTTAGCAAACCTGCAGATTGAGTTATTGTTAGTTATAACAATGTATGACATAGTTATTAATATGCAAAAATGTCGTCTATACATTCTTTATAAAATAAATATGATATAACTAACAATAAAATCGCTCGTAGCCGCGGCTGCCTGAGTGATCTTAAGCGATCATGAAGGTTAAGCAACATAGGGCGCGTTCAGTGCATGGATGGGTTATGGATGGGCGTCTATGACTAACGGTAGTGGCCGATCAGTTGCGTGCTTCGCAAGGCACTTTAAGCAGTTGGTGCCAGCTGCCGTCCATAGATGGCAGTCGTTAAGCCAAGTCAGGGGCCTTAGGGCAGCTTGAAAACTTCTGATAGTAAGACCAGCCACTAATCTTGCAAGCCTCCACCAATCCGGACTTGGCCCCCGTGGTGGAGTATGGCCTATACCTTCCTCAGGGAAGAGACCAGTGCCTCTCGGTGGGGACGTAATGGATTGATGATGATGAATATGAAGTATCAGCGTGTAATGGTGTAACCTTTTTACTGAATTTCTTGATTCCGAAGGGTAAGTGCAGGCTAATTGGGTAGAACATTCTTGCACTCAATCAATTAGACAATCATTTAATTATTTATGTGGTTTAAGTAAGTTTATATAAATTTCGTTGAATTCCTAATTTCAATATTTCTGTTAGTACTGCACCTACTACCCGTCTCTAATTTCTTTCTTGTCTCCGTCTATGGTTGCCTAGAAGAAATTACTTTCAGTAATAAGGCCCCCTTTTGTAGTAGGTATATTTCTTTGTATAATTACTGTTACTGTAATGTCTGTGTACAGTAAAGAATATTCTATGTATCTATGTAGTCAAACTCGAAGACCGCGTTTTATAAAGTACAATTTTATCATCTTCATCATCTGCAATTTGACGCTCGTCGTCAGCGTCGGCGTCAGGCTATACTAGTCCACTGCTGGACATAGCCCTCCCCTAAAGAGCGCCACGTTGTGCTATCATAGGGGGTAATGCCCATTTGACGCTCACTGCAGGACATAGACCTCATGGTTTTCCAAGGTTCCCGGTCTTGTGCCCACATCCAGCAACTCTCCGTCACCGTAACCCTCTATCTGGTGGAGGGACAATTTATTCTTAGTTTATTTGCGTAACATTCTTCCCACTTCTGTGGGTTGATCGGTATCTAATTGTCATAGTGAGCCATGAATTTTAGATCTGTAAAACATGCGCAAGCAGTAACTACAAATTTCGTTCAGTTTTAGCGTAGGTATTAAAGTAGGGAATAGTTTTTGAATGATCACGAATATTCTTTCAAAGTCAGCGGTTTCAGTTTATTCACGAAACTTAGGAATTGTACCTTGTTTTTTGTTTGTTCATTCAAACGTTTGTTTTACTTATTTACCGATCTTTTAATTTACGGTTATCTAAAGTAAACCCCAGATGTAATATAAACACAACGAAAACAATATTTTTTACCCGACTGTGCCAGAAGGAGATTTACGTTTTTCGAGTATATGAATGTATATTTCTTTATTAGACTACACTCTGTAGCCTAAGCCACTTGATGGATTTTAGCTTGACAGGTGTCGTTCGATTTGTCTGAAGTGTGAAAGTGACACTGGATATAATACTATTAAAACGACATAACACAACACTATACGATACGACACGACACGACACGACACGACACGACACGACACGACACGACACGACACGACACGACACGCCACGACACGACACGCCACGACACGACACGGCACGAAACGATACAACATAACATCATAACATATCTTCAAAATTCAAATTCAGTATATTTATTGGTGCCGGATGTCATGTAATGGTAGTCGTTAAGCCAGGTCAGAGGAATTATGGGCGGCTTGATAACTTCTGACAGTAAGGCCGCCACTGTCTTACAATTCTCCACCCACCCAGACTTGGCCCCCGTGGTAGAATACGGCCTTACCTTCATGCGGTGCATGAAGAAACCCGTGCCCCAGCAGTGGGGGCATACAAAAGGGTTAAAGGTCACAATCGATAGTTTCGTCAAACTTATAAAAAATATTATTAAAAATGCGATCTTCAAATCGATTACCTATGCCACTGCCCTCTAAGAGACTTGCGCGGAGTCCGCTCTGAATATACTGCAAGTTCTTACTCTATGGTCAGCTCGCCGTCCACGCGCGACTTCAGCTTCTCCCAAGGCGAGGCGATTTCGCGGCTAAGATGACGCCATGCCCTTAAGCTGATCAGTACATAGTGGAAGACATCCCAGGTGGACATGTCGACCAAACAAGGGATGTGTTAGCGAAGGCGGAGGTATAACCTGGAGACTTATAACCTGGGTGTCTTTAAAAGTAGAATTAACAGGTAAGCAAGTAACATCGTAGACCCCGTCTTCGCTTACCATCAGGCGTGACTGGGGTCAAGTGTAACCTGTCCTACTTAAAAAAATGTTTAAGTAAAGATCTTAGGTTAAGAAATACCTGTGTAATTGCCTTTTTAAGTACAATAAAGTGTTCTCTATCTATCTACAAAGTATTTGGAATAATGCAAGGACTTATTAATATATTAATATTCGACCTCTGTGGCGCAGCGGTAGCGTATCTGCCTACCATGCGAGAGGTACCGGGTTCGATCCCTGGCTGGGGATAAAAAAACCAGGTCTTGGATGTCTACATGTTCATGATGTCGCTGTTTCTGGTACCCACGACACAGGGTATCCTAGAGTGGGACCAGACGCAATGTATGTGCCAATATGTACCTAAATGTTAAATGTAAATGCAAAAATGTTAATATGAAGCGGAATATGGCTTGTGAAAATCATGAATGAATGAATGATTTATTGCTACAAATAAATATGTCTACATAATTATAAAATTTAGTGTGGGTGTGACAATGATACTATTTTAGGGTTCGCTGTTACAATTTGAAACAGCGCTAGTTTTCAAATGGCGCCATATACTCGTATGGTAAGTGCATTTTAGTCTCTGCCTCTTCTATGTGTGCATACATGATGAATTTTAGGTGGTTTAGAAGCCATAGCAAGACGAACGTGGCTTAACAATAGCAATTTAATACGCTAGTTTGTTCTTTTCTATTTTTAAAGCACAGACCAATAATACACAAATTCGCATCTGTGAGAAACTTTAGTACCCCGCCACGCCATAGCAGTCAGTGCACGCCGCGGGCTCGTAGGTCATTGTCCTGAGTGATGAAGAAGCGGTACTTATTGTTCGCGACTCATTCGAAACCAGATTCGTCAACCCAATTTTATATATTACGTCTATACATAAAAGTAATAGTCTAAATAGATGGCATTTTTATTACTAATTACATAACCGCTACTTTTAAAGCACCCAGATTATATGTTGTATTTATAGAAAGGCGTGAGATTGGACACCTGTAGATACTCACGCCTGTTTCCCAAAGGAGGCTATGGTTTGTAACTTGCCACGATCCCAACAACACCCTTTTGTTTAATCAATATTAGTCTCTGCATTATCGCATCCGCGCTTCCGTGCTTTGCACGGCACGTTAAGCCGTTGGTGCCGGCTGTCATGTAATGGCAGTCGTTAAGCCATGTCTTAGGCTTTATGGGCGGCTTGATAACTTCTGACAGTAAGGCCCGCCACTGTCTTACAACTTTCCACCAACCCGGACTTTGCTCCCGTGGTGAAGTATGGCATAACCTTCCTACGATACAGGAAGAGACCCGTGCCCCAAAAGTGGGGACATATAAAGGGTTGATATCGATCGACACATTCGATAATATTATTGTAGGAATTGAAATAAGATTGCTCTAAATCCCAATTAGACAAGGTAGGCACAGCATTTGTAGATTACAACTTGCATTAATTTTATAAGACAGTTCAAAACATATCCTTGTCTGAAATTAGATTTAAAACATTCATTAAAAATTGCTATGTAAAAAAGCCTATTATGGAATAGAAGGCTAATGAACGATGTTAGCCCTTGGTGATAAACCAATTCCACTGCGATTTTATTGTTAGTTATTTTATTTTATAAAGAGTGTACAGACGACACGATTGCATCATAATAACTATATCAT
Organism: Yponomeuta sedellus; assembly: GCA_934045075.1. Lineage (NCBI taxonomy): Eukaryota > Metazoa > Arthropoda > Insecta > Lepidoptera > Yponomeutidae > Yponomeuta > Yponomeuta sedellus. The sequence continues at coordinate 13,458,344 of OW203743.1, forward strand.
ACATTTCATAACTAACAGTACTGAATCTGCAGGTTTGCTAAATGTCATTCCATCAGTGGCATGGTGGCTGGGTCTTCTATCACCCTCCAAAATGATTGGTAGTTGTGATGGATGGCTGACTCCTGCGTTTTGATCGTGAACTGGTGCTGTTCGTGTATTTACCCGCAGCACTAATGTTTTCCCTAGTTTTGTAAAAAAATCAACTAATATTTTGGCATTTCAAGTCATTGATGGCAATCTTGGAATGTTATCATATAGGTAGCAACTGATGCATTAGGTTTTTTTTAGTCTGATGCTTACATTTTACATTTTAGATAGATAGAAAACACTTTATTGCACACCTAGAAAAATATAATTGCACATAGACATTCAGCAATCAGAATGTAAGCTCTTTACGTTGAAATATTTACATTGATTTCATTTGTTTGGATTAAAAGCAACACGACACGTACTTATTAAGAAACCTACTGTTGATTGGTAAGGCACTGAGCGGTGCTAACGAACGCCACCAATGAAATAAAAATCGTAACTTGTTTTACACATGGTTTCTTTTTCAAAAAATGAACATCATTTATCTTAACAACTGTCACGATTATTTTTAGAATCTACAGTCTGGAACCTAAGATAGTTCAATTTACGCTAAAAACGGCCGTTTTTGGTAAAACTGCTTTAAAGTCTTACATTGATGAACTTAGGTGCTTTTCTGTAGGCTCTAAAAAGAGCTACTATATACTTGTTAAGATAGATGATTACACTATTTTTATTTTTAATGCACTAACCCGTGCTAAGGAACAAATTTAAAAACCTATTTAGAGGCTCGAATCCCGGCATGGGTGAAATTTTTAGCCTCTAAATAGGTTTTTAAAAAAGATAGATGATGTTGAGTTTTTCCAAAAACGTGTTGAAGTATGAAGTTTTTCTGAAAGGTACAAGTAGAGTAAGTACTGATCAGTTACTGGCGGTAAGTACTGATCAGTTACTGAGCTGTTATTTATGGGCAATATTCTTAAGGCAGCGGCGGTGTGGGAGTGTCGATGTCGATTTTAACCCTTGTATGTCCCCAATGCTGGGGCACGGGTCTCTTCCTGCATCGCAGGAAGGTTAGGCCATACTCCACCACGGGGGCCAAGTCCGGGTTGGTGGAGGATTGTAAGACAGTGGCAGGCCTTACTGTCAGAAGTTATCGAGCCGCCCATAGGACCTCTGACATGGCTTAACGACTGCCATTACATGACATCCGGCACCAACGGATTAACGTGCCTTGCGAAGCACGGAAGCGCTCGGAAAAATGCAAAAAAGCTTCACCTGACCGCGCCTGTTGTTGCTTAACTCAAGTGATTGATTCCAATCACTCGGTTCGACCAGGCCACGAGCGCTTCGCTGTGGGAATATGGAAGTGAAATTTGAATTTGAACTTAGGTTGCACGAACCCTTAAGTAGAGAAAAACATACCCTAATAAGATAATCTTCAACCGTCGACCACCCGTAACTACGCTTTGTAACTACGGTAACTGCTGCGTTGTCGAAACGGTAGGTACTTAATCTTAGGAGGTAACTAACTCACAATAGAGAATAACAACATTTTACAGCACATAATTGACGGTTAAGTTTTCTTATCAAATTCCATCTCTGTTGAATCCATCAGTTATTAAAAGTTACATAAATGTTGGCATGGTGATATTATTTTCTCAAAGATCTTGATTTCACATTAAGTATTATGTAACCGTCTTGAGTGGCTTATTTCGATATCAACCCTTGTATGTCCCCATTGCTGGGGTAAGGGTCTCTTACTGCATCGCAGGAACGTTAGGCCGTGCTTCACCACGGGGGCCAAGTCCGGGTTGGTGGAGGATTGTAAGACAGGGGCGGGCTTTACTGTGAGAAGTTATCCAGCCGCCCAGCAGGCCTCTGTCATGGCTTAACGACTGCCATTACATGACAGCAGACACCAACGGCTTGACGTGCCTTGCGAAACACGGAAGCGCTCGGAAAAATGCCACTAGCGGCTACTGGCTTATTTATTAAGTTGAAAAATGATTAAGTTACATAATAAACGGGTCTTTTTTTTAGGCAAAAGTAATGAACAGTCGCGATTAGACGCGTTTAATGTATTTTTATTCTTTTTAATGCACTAACCCGCGCTAAGGACAATTTATAAAACCTTTTTGGAGGCTAAAAATTCCACCCATGCCGGGATTCGGACCCGCGACCTCTGGCTAGCCGTGCCAGCGCTCTTCCAACTGAGCTAATGAGTGACTCACGCGCATCAGTGAAATTTCGAACCTCTTTACAATACTCTCTGTATTACGTACAGGCAGCGACCGTTTAATATATTTCAATGGTTTTGTTATTCGTTGGCAGCTGTAGGGCGGGCGGAGCATCCGTTTTGTTCCATTTACGACCGCGGCGGCAATGCAGCGCATGGTAACAGCTGCACTCAATCGTGAAGCAACTTGGTCGGACTGTACTTGGAAAACAAGAATCGATTACCACCTTAATTGCCTTAATTGTGGAGATGGCGTGATAACGCATTCATCACAAGAAATTGAACAGTTAATAGCTCTGGCATTGTATGCGTGTCACATAGAGCCCTTTCTCGGCTTCTGGCCTTATTATCCAGCACGTGTAAGAGGAATTGAATAAACAACACCCACGCCAGTTAATCATTTGGCTCGTAAAGTAAGCAATTATTTAATTACGAGTACCTACCTGCCTATACACATATTAAGGAGTTATATCGAAATTTATGGAAGTGTCATTATAACTTGTCATGGCATGATAAAGAGCATTGGAGCTATTCGTTATCAACCCTTGTATGTCCCCACTGCTGGGGCACGGGTCTCTTCCTGCATCACAGGAAGGTTAGGCCATACTCCACCACGGGGGCCAAGTCCGGGTTGGTGGAGTTGTAAGACAGTGGCGGTCCTTACTGTCAGATGTTATCAAGCCGCCCATAAGGCCTCTGGCATGGCTTAACGACTGCCATTATACGACAGCCGGCACCAACGGCTTAACGTGCCTTGCGAAGCACGGAAGCGCTTGGAAAAATGCCACTAGCGGTAGTCACGGGACGCTCACCCATCCAGTACCTGACCGCGCCTTTTGTTGCTTAACCAAGTGATTGATTCCAATCACACGGTTCGCCTAGGCCACGAGCGCTTCAAGGGGCTATTGGGGGTACTTATTTACATAAGGCAATAAGTTCGTACAATAAACACCTTATAAAAAACATTGGATTCTGCACGTACAGTATGTTAGCTTGTAGACTATACCTCAGATACTATCTAAAAGAATCGGGTATATTCGTGTAATAGAAATATCTGGAATAATATGACACTTAATTTCGAAACCGGAACTAATATGATTAATTTCGATTACACAGAACAGAGTGCTTAGTGCGAGTTTTTTAACTACTCGATCGCGTTAACGTAAACTCATATTTCTATGGCATCGAGGAAGCGCCACCTAGCGACAAGGATGGAAATTAAAATTGCTGAGTGCGAGTTGTAATGGTTTACGTTGAGAAGTGAACACGTTTACCAGCCAAAACACGAATAAACGCGAGTGCGAGTTGTACTGTGACAGCGTTTTGCCAGTTCAAACGGTTAACTTACTCATACTCACTACTCAGTGCTCGATTAACGCGGTAGTAAAGTTATTCGATTGGATCTGTCAAACTCGCACTAAGCACTCTGAGCTGAGTGCTTAGTGCGAGTTTGACAAATCCAATCGAATAACTTTACTACCGCGTTAATCGAGCATTGAGTAGTGAGTATGAGTAAGTTAACCGTTTGAACTGGCAAAACGCTGTCACAGTACAACTCGCACTCGCGTTTATTCGTGTTTTGGCTGGTAAACGTATTCCCTTCTCAACGTAAACCATTACAACTCGCACTCAGCAATTTTAATTTCCATACTTGACGCTAGGTGGCGCTTCCTCAATGCCATAGAAATATGAGTTTACGTTAACGCGATCGAGTAGTTAAAAAACTCGCACTAAGCACTCAGGAAGTAGTAATTACACTCGTGTGCTTTCGGCGAAAACCGAAGCCTACTCTAGAGCCCGAGGTATATTCTGAAAGCTAACAGACTGTACGTAAAGAGATGATCTAAACAGCATCCGGTGGCATCTTCACTTACCCTAGATGGATGAAGGGACCACTCGGATGCCGCAGTGCCTGGGGCATGGTTTTAGATGGTGTAAGCTTGCCCAGCACCTATATCCTGACCATCCATCCTGACAACTTGGTCGGGCTAGACCACGGAAAAGACTACCATATACCAATGACTTTGTTTAATTTCAAAGTTACGTACAGTCGCAATACCATACGCTAACCGTGAAGGAAAACATCGTGAGGACACTCGCGTCTTTGTACGTATTGACCTTAAAAGATGAATAAATGTGGTGGATATTTTTTCTACGACTATTACTTTTCATAATGTGTCCTTAAAAAAATCATTCTAGTCACAAAAACCCAGCATACAAACCGTTTCGAGGACGAACCTTTCAAACGTTCCAAGAACGTTTCGCCGTATTATGATGTGTGGAGCATTTATCAATAAAATGTTTATATGCATCTACGCCCTTTTTAGAAAATGTTTACAATTTAATGAAAAAAAAATCACATATGTTTTTTATTATTAGAATATTTAGATTTTTCGCATTTTTTGGGATCCCTTAAATTAAAAAAAAAAATAAGGTAATTTGTTTTTTTTTTTTTTATTTTAGCCTTGTTCTACGTCTTCCATGGTGTAACAAACTCTTCATTTTAAAAGTTTGACGCAAGTTCCCTATTAATCGATAATTGATTGCAAATCGCTTCTACGATCCCACATTTAGCAAGTAATAGTAGGAGGAGAATGATCATGAATTATAGTAAGTATTTAAAGTATGATCATGAAAAAAGGTTAGTCAGTAACGTAACAATTTAAATACGGGGTAGAACGCAAAATTATATAGGAATTAGACTGGTATTTTATCTCCTCTATTATTATCACGCCATACGGTAGGATGTCATTACCTACGGAGCCAAGACATGGACGAGGCTAAAATTCCACCTATGCCGGGACTCGAACCCGCGACCTGCCAGGCACGGTTTCTAAAAATTGTCCTTTATATAGGTTTTTAAAGATTGTTCTTAGCACGGGTTAGTAAAAAGAATATGATAGGTATACTTACGAGTACAAATACTATATGCGATAGTACAATTTGTGGAAGGACTGGAACCTGAACTAGATCTAGAGGTTAATATTTGATAAATGGCAGTCTCAAGCTCGTTTCAGTATCGTACTGACCGCCTTACTGTACAGACGAAGACCAAAATGCGGAGTGTATTAGTTGTTGCTGCTTTGTACTACGAGTACCTATCTCAAAAAAATAAAAACCGGCGACGACGAAAAACGCATCTTTATTTTTGTAAAGTGGATCGGATGCATCCCACAATTTCTTCCACAGGCGTACTCGTCGATAACTCGACCTGTATCCACTTCGCTATTTGCCATGACTATACACGCTGACGACGTCCGCTCCGTTCGACACTACAACGCTCACTGAAAGCAGAGGCGCTCTAGCGATCGTCAGCGCTGATTGATAGCTACGCTACGCGTCATTCAAAAACGCTTCCTAGGTGTTCATAATCTCGACCATCAGCGCCGACGGTGCGCGTGCGGTCGGCGTGAGACTAAATTCAGCCTTAGTTTCAAAAAATTACTTCGCGCCTGACTTTAGCCTTCACGTTTGTCCTTGCCTGGTTACAGGGTATCCTAGCTAGGTAACGGGACAAAGTGATCGTGTTGTGTGGACGTTATTACTAATATTATCTTAGTAGACTCATCCCGAGTGACATGCTCTTGCTACTAGGAAGCTACTCGTTTCGTGTACACCGGCTGTCTTAGCCAGCGGCCACACAGAAAGAACGCGGGACGGGGGCGTGGAAAAGTTGCGATATATACTCACACACATACACTCATACACACTTTTTACCATAATACTTTACTGCATAGTTACGTAAATTACTTTGGCAGGTTTTAATTTTGGTTTTAATTTTATGCAAACTTAGCGGTTAGTAAACTTAAAGTTAAACAATTAATGTGCCCTTCACGTTCTCTTTAGAATAGAAGAATAGAATAGAAATGGTTTATTCCAAAGACAAGACACACAACACAACAACAAAAGTACAGTAAAAGCATGGTGCTCACAGTAAAAGTAGGTAAGTTTTGTGAGTTAAAATTAAACATGCACATAAAGCATTATTACAAACTTACTTATAACTAGAAAAGTAGATAAATGAAACGAAGTTTAGTTAATAGGATAATAGGATTCTACTGTATTGTATTCTCAGACTAACATTATTCAGAATCAATATCATTGATTCAAGATGACATCTATATTACAGACCCATAAGCTTTACCATACCATATGACAATGCCATACATAAGTATCTTAAATTTAGTCTTAAAAATGTGTAATAAAGTCACTTTTATGTATGGAAAAATAGTGTAAAAGGCTTATTTTTACCAAACTAATTTCATTTTAATTGTTAAAACCTGTCAATTGGCCAAATTACAGAGAAAAAAACAAATCAAAGACCGCTACTTTCAACATAGATGTTGGGAATTAATTGCATAGCCGTAACTCCACACATAGGCGCTATCCCATCTAGCTACATATAAATAGAAAAAAATAAAGTAATGCAGGTGGAATTTATTTTTCATATGCCCTACTTCCTTCCTTTCGTTGCACAAAGAGCGATACGGGCATATCGCTTGTGAACCGCGTACCCAACGTAGAAATTCGTCGAAGAACCAATGTTGAAGACGTTGGTAAGCGGATCACAAAGTTAAAGTGGACATGGGCGGGACACTTGGCTAGAAGGGAAGACGACTGGTGGAACAGGGCAGTATCGGAGTGGTGGCCAAGGGAGGGAAGGAGGTTGGTAGGCAGACCACCGGGACGATGGTCAGACAACATCGTGAGCAAGGATCAGATTAGCACAGGACCGTGAGAAATGGCGCAGTAAAAAGGAGGCCTATGCTCAGCGGTGAGCTGATATAGATATAGATTGCACTAAATGCGACACCACAATCTGAATGGCTTAGTACATTGCTAAGCTGCTGAGTCAGCGTAGTTCTAGAGAGATCTGATTTCCAGCCACAGCTTTCAGAACGAAGTCAATGTTGAACTCCAGCTTCGTGTGGTCTGCCTTCACCCGATACTTTCGCAAGATATGAACCAGCGCGACCTTCACTGACATCATAGCGTTCGTCTTTCCTGCAAAGAACAATTTCGGATTGACTTTGACTTTTGACCGTGAAGCTTGGAAAACTAAGAGGGAGGACTATGTCCTGCAGTGGGCGTCAAATGGCTGATCTTGATGATGACTTTTGAACAGTGGAACCAAATAGACGATGGAATATGCACATCGGTACTTCTTTTATCATTATAGTATGTACGATGCAGACTACACTCGATTGGGATTACCTCGCACATCTCCAGGCAGTATACCATATCGAGAAACTTGCGGGTAGTAATAAATAACCGAATCAAAGTGGCATGAAAGAACTTGATGTGACAAACGCAAGACCAAATTTAGAATAGAAGATCTAAGCACCTAAGGTTAGCTTTAAAAAAGAGAGGATTATGTAGTTAGCTTAGGTTTTGAACTAGTAAACCCTTAGTTGTTCGCAATGAAAGAGCAAACCACTTTCTTTTCTTAAACACCTAAGAGATATTTAAACCCTACGAGTGCGGTGGTAGCTCAGTGGGTAGAAGCAAGCTCTCGCAAGTGAGAGGCCTAGGTTCGATCCCCAGTGCAGGCATGACCTTGATTAATTTCAAAGTTACGTAGATTTGCAAATTTGCCGTCGCAATACCCCAAGCTAACCGTGAAGGAAAACAACGTGAGAAAACCAGCGGCTTGGTTGGCTCCGCTCGTTTTGACTAGTCTTTCCAGTGGGCCAACTAAGCTGTCAGGCTGGTATAGGTGCTGAGCAAGCCTACTCCATCTATAACAATGTCCCAGGCACTGCATAGTCCAACTGGAACCTTCACCCATCTAGTGTGAGTGAAGACACCACTGGACGCTGTATAAATCATCTCATTACGTAGATGTAGAGGCTAAACCCTTCTACTAAAATGTTACAAATATTACGTGTACCTAAGCATGTTCGCTATCCAATGAAAAAGGCAGCAAAGGCATTCGGGTTGCTAGGCAACGTGTCCGGGCTGAGCCAGCGGTCAGGCATGAACTCATTTCTGTTCTCGCCCCAGCACGGGTGACGGTTGATGCCCCAGATTGAGATATTTATCTCACAGCCGGTCGGGAAGGTAATATTGTCTGTAAAATAAGATATTTATTTGAGATTTTGTAAATTAAATTATATAGAATTGAAGACGCGTATGTTTAGTGATGTACAAGATCTTTTCCCTGTCTGCTTTTTGCTGGGTCAGAATATTTAGGCCTAAATATAGCGGGCTTATTCCTAAAATTTCTTTTCAGTAGGCCGTTTCTGTTTTGTTGGAATAGTATTTTGATTTGAGTATTCAAGCGGTCTCAGAGGTAAGGTGTTTTATTAATACAGCCATTAAAATGTTTCAATCGGTTCAATCTGATTTCCTGATTTCTTCTGCTGCTAGCTTTTTCTAGTAGCTAGTTCTTCCCCAAAGACTTCGTCTATTCCCATGCAGTTGCCACTGGCACTATGCTTGAGATCTTTAGACCAGCGAATCAGATAGCCAGAGTACTGCACGTCAATTGATCAGCCTCGGCCTGACTCAGCCGGGAAGCTAAGTAGGTATATCATAGGTTTGCGGTCACGGGTCTTAAATGACCAAGATCATACGAGACTTACAGATTTCGATAGTCGTAGCTACTGGTGAACCTTACGAGCCCTCTGACTGTGATTTCTGAGTATAAAAATCAGTGAAAAAAATATATTATTAAAAATATAAAAATATGTAAAAAAAATTTGGGACCCTGCAGTTTCTTTCTTAACTAGATCCCAGGGTTCTCAGACCGGCGTTGCAACTGATTCACTACATCTACAAAAAACTAAAACTATGGCCCTATCTTAAAAACTTATTCACTTATGTAGGTGAATAAACATAAATAAAGAATGCAGTTTGTCTTACCCTCCAATATAAAATTCCGGGAGTGCATGGAATAAAGAAGAAGATGAACAAGTGAAAAAACAACTTATTAAATTTATTAGGACCCCTTAATTTAACCAACTTAATTCTGTGACTGCGGGTGAGCAAAGAACTTGAAGAGGCAAATTAATTATTATCTTATTTGTGCTATATTTGGGCGACCTCGGTGGCGCAGTGGTGGCGCATCTGCCTACCATGCAAGAGGTCACGGGAGGTCTTGGATATTTACAGGTTTGTGATGTCGTTGTTTCTGGTTTCCGCGACACGGGGTATCCTGGCGTGGGGCCGGAAGCAATGTATGTGCCTGTATGTAAATGTTATATGTTAAGGTTATGTTGTTCTTGTTTTGTGTGTCTTCACTATTGCATTAGGGCTATACCCTGTAATAATAGTAAGCTGTGTGGAAATAAATAAATAAAAAAATAAATAATAAATAAACTCCAATATATAATAATCTCGTGTCATAGTGTTTGTTATGGTACTCCTCCGAAGTGGCTTCAACGATTTCTATTTTTGTGTATATAAATATTTGGTAGGTCTGAGAATTTCGTGTTCCGCGAGGCACGTTAAACCGTTGGTGCCAGATGTCATGTAATGGCAGTCGTTAAGCCACGTCAGAGGCCTTATGGGCGGCTTGACAACTTCTGACAGTAACGCCAGCCTGTCTTACAATACTCCACCAACCCGGGCCTGGTCCCGTGGTGGAGTATAGCCTAACCTTCCAGCGATGCAGGAAGAGACCCGTGCCCAAGCAGTGGGAACATGCAAGGGTTGATATCGTTATATATTAAACGGGTCAAATCGCGATTATTTACCCGAGACCACGGCAACTGTAACGCTGCCGAAACGTCGGGAAATAAGGTAATTACGTTTTACCTAATAAATAATCGCGATTTGACCCGTTTAATATATAACTATGTATGAGCATCGCGAATAATTAAGGAATACTAGGGTTGATATCGATTTCGTAGGTCTGAGAATAGGTAGTAGGCTAATTTAATATGGAAAAAACAACGTTTTTAGGGTCAGCTAGTAAAGACTTAAGCTATCACAGGTTGGAATCCGTATAAATGGTACTCCCATAAATAACATAAGCTACGCTGATGATATGGTGCTGCTGTGCCCTACAGTCAGCGGCTTGAATAAAATGCTCAAGATTTGTGAAGAGTATAATGTATAATGCTAAAAAAAGTGAAATTATGATCTTTAAGGCGGGAAAAAAGACCTACGACATACCACCTGTCCTGCTCTGTGGCGCTCCACTTGCCAAAGTGAGAAAATTTAAGTACCTGGGTCACTGGGTCACCGACGACTTGTCTGATGATGTAGATATCGAGAGGGAGCGTAGGGCGCTGTCGGTGAGGTGCAATATGTTGGCCCGCAGATTTGCTCGCTGTACGGGGGAGGTAAAAGTAACCTTATTTAAGGCCTTTTGCCAATCCTTTTACACTTGCAGTCTGTGGACCAACTATACGCGGAAAGCCTACAGCGCCCTACGGGTCCAATATAACAACGCCTTCAGGTTGCTGCTGGGGCTGCCCCGATGCTGTAGTGCATCGGGGATGTTTGCTGACGCGCGAACGAATGATTTCCACGCATTAATCCGCAAACGCATAGCATCCCTGATGTGCAGGGTAAGGGTCAGTACCAGCAGTCTCCTGAAGGTGTTGGCTGATCGGATGGACAGTCCCATACAGCGCCACTGGGTGTCAATGCACCTTATGCCGACAAGCAGGGGGGCTGGCTGGGACTAGGCTGTACACTGCAGTAAATTTAATAATGTAAATAGTTTACTAACATAGCATAAGTCAAATTGTTACTAACACTGTGGGCCTTGCCTGAAATAAATGAATAATAATAAAAAATAAAAGCGTTTTAATGATGGTAATGCTTACCAATTTTCACATCCTTGTCGGTAGTTCTCGCAATCAATGGAAGCACGGGATAGAAGCGCAAGCACTCCTTTACAAATGCTTCCAGGTATACCAGCTTGGGCAGATCTTCTTTTGCAACATCCCTGTCTGTGTCACCAAATATTTCTCGTAACCTACAAGATGGAAAAAATATGAGACAAACCTGTTTCGATTATTAACCTAATTTTAAATCATGAGCATGTAATCTCAACTATTGATTTTGTGCTCACAAAACATTAAAAAGTAGGCCAATATTTAGCCAAGATTTAAGAATAAAACTTAAGAGGCGGATGTAATATTTTTGTCATTAGTAATACCAAATTTTAGCTCTTCATTAGAAGTTATAGAGCTAGCTCTTGTAGTATTAGGTATAAAAAGCAAATGTATGAATTGCTTTTCATAATAGAACTGGTTTGTGCTGATGAGTAGAAAAACACATTTAAATTTTATCAGACCTTACTGTAACACGATGGATAATTTTCTCGTTCTTGTCTTTATTAATATTTGTATTAATTTCAAATTCTAAGAGGGTTCAACTTACTCTTTATAGACCCTTTCCTGGATGTCAATATAGGACCCTATCATTATGAGAGCTATGACCAAAGTATTGGCCGTAGTCTCATACCCTGCTGCTATCATGGTGTCTACCTCATCTCTGATTTCCTTATCTGAAAGCCGGCCATCTTCTGACATCTCCAGTAGGAGTTTGAGGAAGGGTTTAAATCTCCCAGTGTTTGATAAGATTGATTTCTCATCCAGAATACTCTCTTTGCTCTTCTTTAAGACCTGCAAATAAATACTTAACTTTTTGTCGCTGACCGTTTCTATGAGCCACAAGATACCAGAAGATTGAGTTCCCCATGGATAGAAATAAAGTATATTCGACTCAACGCACTGACGACCTTGATCTGATTTCAGAAGTGTGGTTTCCTAAAGAAGTTGCAGTGCCGTCATCCATACTGCCATACTTTCATACGCTTATAGTCTACAATTAAAGCTCCAGAGCAAAAGTCATAAATAAAATCCTACAAAAGGCGTATCCTGCGGATCCTACCATCCCGTAAATCATCTTGCCTTTATTATTTCATGATTGAAAAGCGTTATGCCTTACTTTCCTATGCCTGACTTTCCTCTTCGTTTTCATGTAATATTTTGCAGGCTTGCTGAAATTTACAATCTTTACTACTCGTAATTGAGAATATTAATGTGCAAGTCTTAATATTATACTATTTTTATTTTTAATGCACTAACCCGTGCTAAGGACAAATTTAAAAACCTATTTAGAGGCTAAAAATTTTTTTCGTTGTTTGTTGAGAATCGCTAAACAGTATGATTGTAGTCTTTAACAAAGTCTTTGGCATCAAAAATCTGCTAGGCATAGTCTATACCTACATCTTAGTAAAGTAGATACGAAGGGCATATTTTTTTATGTCCGAACTTACGGCAAATAGTCGCCAAGGCGATCTCAGTAATACAGGATTTGTTGTTGAACTCTCCATCGCCAGCATACTCGGAAAGTCTCTTGATCAGCCGGACTGACTGCTGGTTGAAGACCTGGAGGAAACTGTTCAGCACGTTTTGATTAAACGCCGGATTCAGAAGCCTACGATGGATTCTCCATACGTCAGCTGTAAAAGAAAAGAGAAGTAAAAGAATGATAACTAAATTAAGATCAACATAGAGCTGAATTGATGCATTGTTGCTGCTCGAATCTTTGCTTATTTAGTTCCGGTGGTGGTCGGTGTCGTCGTTATTGTCGGCAAATGAAAAAAACTTTTACATAAAGATATTTATTAGGAAAATAAGACATTAAAATCCCAATTGGACAATTAAACTCCATCTAAGTAAGTACTACCTACTCGTGTGCAACAAATATCTTGTAAACACCACGTAACATACTTTTGAGAAAAATGATGATGATGATGATGAAAAAAAATTAAACTGTGACGACTTACAACAGTAAGTCGTCACAGTTTAATTTTTTAAAAGTAATCAATCCATCGCCGAGGAAGGTTTTGCTCCAGCCATAATAGTAAGGTTTGTCCAAACACGTGTTTTTCACCTTCAAGCACATCTCAGGGTCTGTCAAAATAAAAAAGATTTTTTTATTAGTAGTTACCACAGATATCTGTGGTAGTTACCCAAAATCTCGCTAACAAATTGCAGTTTTTGTCTAGGTGCATAGATGGATTTTTAAATGGGAAGCTAACTAGTAATTATACTATTTTTATTTTTAATGCACTAACCCGTGCTAAGGAATAAATTTAAAAACCTATTTAGAGGCTAAAAATTTCACCCATGCCGGGATTCGAACCCGCAACCTCTGGCTATCTGTGCCAGCGCTCTACCAATTGAGCGCTGGCACGGATAGCCAGAGGTTGCTATTTAGTGCGATGTACCAACACTTTTTTGGCATTGTAGTCATGAAATCACTGTAATGATTTCTTAATGGTCACTAAACCCAGGTACAGTGTCGGTAAGTACAATTTAGTACTAATCGTATGTACAGAAAAAGACACAGAAACAAACTACTTTATCCACATTGGATATTGGCAAAGCTAACCCAACAAGAATTGCCTTAATTAGTAATCTAAAAATCGTGCGAAGCGCTCGTGGCCTAGTCGAACCGAGTTATTGGAATCAATCACCTGAGTTAAGCAACAACAGGTGCGGTCAGGTGCAATATGGGTGGCCGTCCCGTGACTACCGCTAGTGGCATTATTCCGAGCGCTTCCGTGCTTCGTAAGGCACGTCAAGCCGTTGGTGCCGGCTGTCATGTCATAGCAGTCGTTAATCCACGCCTTATGGGCAACTTGATAAATTCTATCAGTAAGGCCCGCCACTGTCTTATAATCCTCCACCACCCCGGACTTGGGCCCCGTGGTGGAGAATGGTCTAACCTTGCTACGACGCAGGAAGAGACCCGTGCTCCACCAGTCGGGACATATTAACCATTAGGTAAATAGAAATGTCAAAAAAGAAGCAGAACGCTTCCAACTCTCATTAAGTGGTCACCAGGGGGGAGATAAGCGATAAAACGATGACAACTGAGAAACCGACTTCCCATTTGTTCCCTCTAGTCAGCCTCCAAAATCGTCACCCGGGGGACAATCGGGAAGACAATTCCCAGCTGTCACCCCGGGGAACACGGCTAAAGGGGACTAATGGGAACAATCGTAATCTCCCGAACTTCGATAACCTCTGCGTCAGGAGCAAGTGGTTTTCGTGTAAATAAATAAATAGAAGCATTTTTGGTCCTAGCTTGCGTCAATAAGCTTGCAATCGTCAACAGCTGGAGGTAAGCCTTTCCCAATCTACGCCCTGCTTCCATCTGAACTCGGCCATCCTCATCCAGCCGCTGTTAGTTATCGGCCTCAGATCGTCGGTCTAATGAGCGGGTGGGCTTACTTACTTACCAATAAAAAAATCGATTGGGTCGAGCCACATTTGTAAAATTCCGCCTCTATCAGTACCCCTCCAGTACTGGAAGTTAGGCGTCAGCTCCGCATATACCACTCTATTCTTTGTCCAGCGAAACAGGCGTCTAATACTTACATAGTCTTTCAATAGAATGATATAAGCACGACAATGGTTGTTATTTGCCTCAATTTGGTGGTCTACAAAGCAGTAGCAGTACAATGTCACTTTAGGGGTAATTAAATAGGCATCTCTCATTAAGTAGCACAGGCTATGCCATTGCAATGCGATTGGTTACTAGACTACCGATAGTGTGGATGAAAAGACCATTACCGGACTGATATGACTCTATTGAACAACTATGCATTTTGGAGACTAGCGCCCCCAGGTCCTCGACGCTGGCAGACGATTCTCGGATGTAATGGAGCCATGATTTTATTCTTCTACTAGTGTGGCTTGTTTCTCTAAATTCTGCGCATCATGAAAATCATGAAGAAGCCTCTTTGACACTGCCGTCGAATGTGTTATGGGGATCCAGTGGGTCAAAGAGCGCCACAATTGAAAACAAAAACGTATCTTTACAGATCGAATTTGCAAAATTCATCTAGATAGATACAATCTTTCAATGATGTTAACAGTAATTTCTAAGGAAATAGACAGTAATCCGGCATGGGAGGAATTTTTAGCCTCTAAATAGGTTTTTAAAATTTCTAAGGACTCACGAGGGAGATCACGAACCACGCAAAATAGTCGAAGGCTTAGACGTTTGTCGAATAAAAATAAAATAAGATCAACGACAGAGTCATTAGACATTTATTTTCTCATTCGAACTGAATCTCGCATGGCGTTCAGAATACAGATTTTGGCTTTCGCACGACTTTTTACGTCGAATTCCAAGACGTAAGCCTTAAGAGTCGTATACGACATATTTGTTAATGAAGTCCAGAATTGGCTCCCAGAGACTAGATAGCATTTTTGCGAAAAATAGTCGTTTTGCCAAAAACAATCGATGGCTAAGGGTGAAGTAGTTTTTGTGGTAGGGGATCAACCATAAATTACGTCACACGTCAAGGGCGAGGGAGGGGGGTCGATGAAGTGTGACATTGTCCGACGGGGAGGGCGGGCGGGGGCTGTAAGAGGAACCTACATTTCGCGACGTCACATTTCCAAATGTACGTGTTAAAACACGAACTTTGCACTACAAACGGAATACTCAAAACATTTGCAACTCCTTACATAAAACTGCCGTTTGAATTCAATAATTTCTAAATGTAAAATTTCAATATATGTGTCGTCACACTAAGAAGGGGGGAGTCTCACAAATGTGACCAGCTATCCTAAGGACGGGGAGGGGCCAAAAAATTTCAAAGCTCGTGTGACGTTATTTATGGATAGCCCCTAGTGAACTATAGATTTGAAAGACGTAGCACGCAACCAGATAGTTTCTTCGTGGCATAACACACGCCATTATCATTTGATCACGCAGAGAGAGATACAACTAGTTTTCCAGCCAATCACAAGACCAGAAAAAGAAAAGTATCAGTATACTTACCTCTTTTATGTTTTTTTTGTTCTATACATTTGTACTAGGTTTTTTTCCTTAGATTCACGGCCAGAGGTCCCAAAAATCACTATTAATATCATTGAGGGATTGAACAGACACATATTGCAATTTTTTTTTTTAAGTTTCTTTACTCTCCGCGTCGCTAGTGTTGCTCCCTGGAACCCCTTAAGAAGATCACTCCCACCCACCATTATCATTATATCCGTAGAGTTTCTCACCAGAACACTATAATTTTAAGTGATATTTTGTTTTGGCCTTATACAATGCACTGTATTTTCACACGAGGCGTTGATGATAGGTTTTTAGCCAATTGACGAGTCGACTTAGATAAGGCGGGTTGTCAGACATTCTGAAATGACGTTCATGAAAATAGGACTGCTAAACAAACACTAAGGCAGAAATCTATGGAACTTGTGAAGTATATAAACTAAGCGGCATAATGGTTTTGTCTTTGGATGGAAAAAATCATACAGACGGAGTGATGAATTCGGAGATGGATAAATTGAAAACAAACATCGATATCAACCCTTGTATGTCCCCACTGCTGGGGCATCTCTTCTTGCATCGCAGGAAGGTTAGGTTATACTCCACCACGTGGGCCAAGTCCGCGTTGATGGAGGATTGTAAGACAGTGGCGGGCCTTACTGTCAGAAGTTGTCAAGCCGCCGATACATGGCTTAACGACTGTCATTACATGACAGCCGGCACCAACGGCTTAACATGCATTGCGAAGCAGACAAGCGCTCGGATAAATGCCACTAGCGGTAGTCACGGGACGGTCACCCATTCTGCACCTGACCGCACCTGTTGTTGCTTGACTCAAGTGATTGATTCCAATCAATCGGTTCGGCTCGGCTACGAGTGTAGTTAATTCTCTTTATTTGTTACCTCGATATATTCGTCGTTGATATACAAAGACGAATATGCCGCTTAGGTTGAATCAGCTTTAAAAACCTATTTAGAGTCTAAAAATTTCACCCATGCCGGGATTCGAACCCGCAACCTCTGGCTATCCGTACCAGCGCTCTACCAATTGAGCCAATGGGCGACTCACGGCATCAGTGAAATTTCGAACCTCTTTACAATATTCTCTGTATTACGTACAGGCAGCGACATCTGACTTAAGCAAATTGCATTACTTACAGCCCCGACTACCTACTTTGCAGTTAGGTTTAACATCGGAACGATTAATTCAGCTTTTAATGAACTCGTACAAATGAGGAACGACAATACAAGCAAAAGAAACGGTTTGTTTATTCTTTTATTCTCATTCGTTAGAATCCTAAATAGTGAAAGGGTTTCGCTTAGAAAAATGTTTGTTCATTCAATTTAAAATAATATAGGTACATACCCCAAGTACCCATTAGCACAGAGGAATTATTAGGCTCATGTAAAATCGCAGAGATATATATTATTTGTTCATAACCGATCTGGATAATTACTTTGTTTAGTAAGGTATGTACATTTGTGAACTTATCGTAGCAATACCACTCGCTAACTGAGAAGAAAATCATCGTGAGAAAACCTGAGTACCTGAGGTGTTCACATACTTCAAGAAATTGCCAATCTGCGGTGGGCACGCGTTATTATTAAGCCCATGCTTTATCTCTGAGAGACGGCCTGCGCTCTGTCGTTTAACGTATGTGGGATACATAAAAAAAGAACAGTAAATATTGCTATATTATTATATTACTACAACCAATAATCCGTTGTCTTTATTGAGTTCAACACTAAACTGAATAAAGTAACCAAACATTTTTCATAGAACAAGACACAAAATTTATAAACATTTAATTTGACATCACTACTTATTATAATACCTTAAGTCCATTTATCTATCCATTTAACCTCATAAGTTTTCACATTGAAAATAACATTAGTTTTCTTTTTAATAACAATTCCTATACGGAATTAAGAATAGGAATTATATTAATGAAGGAATTATAAACTTCATTCCGAGTTGAGCAACCGACGACGATTCTCACCATGATTCAGCTCTTCGAATAAGAGCGAAAAAATTAAAATCAATGAAACTAAAAAAACAAGTTTCACCTCAAAGAATTTTAGGTGAAATATTTGAGAGAGAAAAGCCTTTCCCAAGACTTGCCGCCTTGCCAATGTCGTCGCTTCACCTGGTCACTGGGCGTCCTGCGCTGCGTTTGGTCAATGTATGTCCGCCTGGGACGTCCCTTACCAGCCCTTCCACTCACGTTCGCAATATATATTTCTTTCGTCAATCTTTCTTCCTTCATCCTCTCCACATGTCCAAACCAACGCAACATTCCTTTCTCAATTCTAGTCACTACGTCCTCAATAACCAAGAACCAGTCTACCTCAATATCAGTCCTGCGGCAGATACGACCCGCCCAATGCACTTCAGTTTACTAATCCGTTGAGCTATATGTCGATGACTTTTGTTCTCTGGCGAATAACTTGATCCCGCAGAGAAACACCGAGCATAGCTCTCTCCATAGCTCGCTGAGCGACCTAACTTTGGTGGAACATTCGTACCGTGAGTGTCCACGTCTCGACTCTGTATGTCATAACGGGTAGGTTGCACTGATTAAGGACATTCTGTTTGCTGAATATCGATGTAAAATGTAGGTAATCCGCTGCCTTCGGGTCGAAGTGTAGTAGAAAAAATGGCAGCGGAAAAAAACTCCACTCTGGCCAACTTTTCTCATAATAATCATCTTGAACCTAATACATCAGTTGCAAGATTCCATGATTGCCATCAATAACTTAAAATGTGAAAACTTTTGTTGTTCTTACAAAAGTGGGGAGAACATCAGTGGTGCGGCAAGCCAGACACATAATCCACATAAAACTGGATTCACTTATTAAAAACTAAGAGAATCCAGAATTAAGTTACGGATGTGTGGTGCTTACGAAAGTATTAGTTCAAAAAATGGTATTCTATTTTCAAGGTACTGACGAGGTTAAAGTAATTACTGATTGAGTAATTAAGCCGGCTCGAAGGACCATTTTCTGGCACCGACCTGATTATTGATAACTACTTGAAATGTTACATAGAATCCATAACAGCTGAACGCAAACTTTATAAACATACTTGACCATTATACTGACCCAACTAAAGTATTTACGTTCCACGATTTAGCTCTATCATGCAACGCCATCTAGCTTATAGAAAAGGAATAATATGCCTTGAATAGAATATGGCTCTATTTTGATATTGATTTGATTTATTGATTTTCTTGATATTGTTAGCTGAAAAAGGGATTCATCTTTACCCAAGCCCCATTCAAAACTACCGTCTCAGCGCAACTCTAAAGATATCAGATTTCCAGCCACAGCTTTCAGAATGAAGTCGATGTTGAACTCTAGCTTGGTGTGGTCTGCCTTCACTCGATATTTGCGCAAGATGTGGACCAACGCCACCTTCACCGACATCATAGCGTACGTTTTTCCTGCAAGGAAACATATGTAGTTAGTACTGTGGCAAAGAAACTGATTGAAATTGACTTTTGAACACTTGATTGGCTTCTGAACGAATCAAATACTATTAAATTTGTGCAGCTCCGTAGTTTACTTATAGTATGTATTGACACCACTAAATTGGGCGTAAAAGCATGAGCAGAAATAATGTAAGCTTCAAACTTACTCGCAATAGATGTCTATAGCTCTATGGATTCAAGAGTTATACTGCATAACGTGAGCAAACGGTCAAAAGAGATTTTAACAATTTAATACCTATGCATATTCTCTTTCCAAATGAAAAGGCGGCGAAGGCATTCGGGTTGCTAGGCAAGGTGTCTGGGCTGAGCCAGCGGTCAGGCACGAACTCATTTCTGTTCTCGCCCCAGCAGGGGTGACGGTTTATGCCCCAGATTGAGATTACTATATCACAGCCTGCTGGGAAGGTGATGTTATCTGTAAAAAGGATTTGAAGAAAATTAAATATAGGAATAATGGATGGGCATAATTGGAATGCTGAATGCGAGCAACAGATCACAGGGGAGTTCGATTATGTGGGGTCTATATCAAACTTATATCTCAATCGTGTCAATACGCATTTTTAGGGCTAAATACTGAGAACCTGGGCAATAATCTGTATACTATGTATTTACATAGAAAGTAAATAAGAAGACTATTTTTCTACACATTTTGTGTAATAGAAGAATTATCTGGAAAATAACTTTTTTTCGTGACCTTACGGAGCCTTTGAAAAATTTTCAGTGAGTGAACTGATCTTCATTTATCTACTGTTCGTAATCTGATTTAATTATGTCACTGCCTTTTTATCATTTTATGCAATCCATAGGCAGTTTTGGTTTACCCTTGAATATTCAGTTCTTCTGTGAGACAGTGGAACATTAGGTGAAAATTACTTATTCAGATGATAACAGAGGACCTTTATTGAGGCACCTGTCTACTAAATACCATGTTCAGAACTCGAAACCAATATATGAAAATTCTATACCAATATGACGAGTCGAAATGATAAATAACTTCCACTCATGTAAATTCACGTTAAAGTGTCTAGGATGATGATTACCAATCTTAACATCCTTGTCGGTGGTCCTCGCAACCAACGGAATCACGGGATGGTAACGCAAGCACTCCTTGACAACTGCATCCATGTATACCAGCTTGGGTAGATCTTCTTTAGTTACGTCCCGGTCTGTTTCACCAAATATTTCGAGTAACCTTCAACATAGGAAAAATTATGAGTCCTGCCCAAAGATCAGGCTTACTGGCAGATCTTGAGAGAGGCATATGCCCAGCAGGACTGACACCGACTGATTATTATAATGATAAACCCGATCCAGATTTCGTTCTGTTTTGTAAATTTTAGCTCTCACAGAATATCAATAAAAAGCTTAGCCAGGTTTAGATGAAATTCGTGAGCTAGGTGTGATTTTTCTATCGTTGCCAAATCCAAACCTTTTTCAGTGAATTATCCGAAACTCTGCTTATACTCTGAAAGAATTACTTGCAACTAGCAAACGAGCAGTTCAACTTACTCCTTAAAGATCCTTTCTTGGATATCACTATAGGAGCCAATCATTATGAGAGCTATCACTAAAGTGCTGGCCGTAGTCTCATATCCCGCAGCTATCATGGTGTCTACCTCATCTCTGATTTCCTTATCAGAGAGCCGGCCATCTTGTGATATATCAAGTAGAAGTTTGAGGAAAGGTTTGAACCTTTCGTCGGTAGGTGAATTCGATCTCTCAACCATTATAGACTCTTTGCTTTTCTTTAGGATCTGTAATAAAAAAACACGTAGTTGTATAACCCTAATTTTAGTAGTTGACCATTGAACATAATATAGATACTAATTAAGTGCATGGCACCTTTTGTAGTGATAACCGCTTCCGTTATCAGAAGTGGGATTATAACCTAACCTAAACACCAAAATATATAAAATGTCGTCTGTCTGTCGTCGTTTATAAATATTTATAGTATTCATTAACGAGTTATCTATCTATCTACGCTAACTCTCCGTGTAAGAGGATACAATTATAGATAATAGTAAAAGATCTATCTATTTATCTGGCATTGCCAAAACCGAATAATTCAAACCCATGTAAGTTTAACAAGTCAAATGCATCAATTTCATCATAGATTACTATTGCCAACCAATTTAACATAAAAAGGATCATAAAACAGTAGTTTGTTTAAAAGAAGTAGGTACATACATGCAAAATTACTTCATGAGTGAGTGAAAAATTATCCTTTTTACTAGGGCAGTTGTGTGATAGTATTAGTACATCTAGTTTTAGGAATGTTGCGTTGGTTTGAACATGTGGCGAGGATGAAGGAAGAAAGATTGACGAAACAAATTATATACTACGAATGTGAGTGGAGGGGCTGGTAAGAGACGTTCCAAAAAACAGGAGATGTATTAGCAAAGGGGAAGAAAAAAGTACCCGGAACCGGCGTTCATGCAACGACTTATGAACGTTGATGAAGCGAAGGTGATCTGTCAGGATCGTGGCAAGCGGCAGTCCCTGGTCTCTGCCTACCCCTCTGGGATACAGATGTGAGGTTATGTCTGTATGTAGGTTTCAGTGTACAATAAAGAATATTCTTATCTTATCGTTAGACTCACTTGCTACGATACCGATTATTATGACTTCGGCGTTTTATTGCAATCTTGCGCCACTTTGCAATACACTATTAACTGAAGCAAAACTATGAATTTACTAAGATGTGTGTAGAAGACCACCCAAGTGGGGGTATACACACATCTTGAGGTTCGTCTCTTTATGATAAACTGGGAGCCGATTCTCACCCATGCGAATTGAAAGCGTAAACGCAAAATATTCAAAAGCTTAGACATTTGTGGCGTAAAAATAAGTTAAGATAACTCGACAGAGTCATTAGACATTTATTTTTCATTTCTTATATTCGGAAAGTAGTGTTGTTTTGGTCTGATTATTTGGTGGAAAATGCTGTTTTCCTCCCTAGGGAGGGAAATACTCATTCAAATCACTTCCCAGCTGAGGGCCGGAATGAACTTTAAAAATAGAACTACTGTCAGCTGTGAAGAGTTTCATTTAAAAAAAAACTAATTAAAAATATAATGCAGCCCTGTGAGTTTCTAAACAGCCAGTGTGAACTTAGCGCAAACTTCTTTGAGCGAAATAAGCCGCGGTGAGTTCCATATTTAAAATTTAAAAAGTCGACATATACATTGGTGGGATACTAATTTGTTCTATGTCTGTGATGGAATTAAAAAAAAATATCTTTTATGCTAAGATTTGACTAATAAAAATGAGTTTTTATTTTCCTCATATTCGAAATGAAAAGTAGAGTATTTAACACGGGTAAAAGAATCAATTCCTACTCGGACTATAGTCTAAAGACCTCGGGAATTGATTCTTTCCAACCTCGTTTAACAATCTACTCATTTGAATTCAATCTAGCATGGCGTTCAGGGTACAAGATTTTGGCTGTCGCTCGACTTTTTATGTAAAATTCAAATAATAAGCCCAAGAGTCGTATACGAATTATTTGCTAATGAAGTAGGAATTGACTCCAAGGTCTGCGATATAGCCAGCCTAATTAAGCCATATCCTTCAGATGGCTGTCCTAATTGGGGTGTATAAAATCACTATTGATACAATTGAAATGAAATAATAGAATTGGAATGCTAGCAACAGATCAGAGGGGAATTCGATTATATCAAATTTATACCTACCTCAATCATGTTAGTTGGAATTTTAGGACGAAAAACAGAGAACCTGGCCAATAACTTATCACTGTCCTAGCAATAACACCAGGCCTAGCTCCTCAATCCTATTTTACTAATATGGATAAAATAAGAAGAATATAATGGAAGTGGACTACACAGTCTTAAGGGGTGAGTTGCTCTGTCCGAACGTACTAAAGGCGTGAAAAACTTAAGACTTGCGGATTCAACTAAGGCCAGGTTTTCACGGTCTTAGTACGCTCAGATCGAGTGCGCCATCCGAGTAAACTAATGCTTCTGATTGGACAGCTTCTCGTGACAACACCAAAACAGCCAATCAATTGAAGTGAATGTTCATTTGGTATAGGAGTGGTTCTTTAAGGACTCTTAAAACGCGGTCACACGGTCTTAATTCCTAACTTAAGCCGCGTTTTCACGGTCTTAGTGGACTCGGACCGAGTAAACTAATGCTTCTGATTGGCTATTTTGGTGTTGTCACGAAGAAGCGTCCAATCAGAAGCATTAGTTTACTCGGATTGCGCTCTCAGTCCGAGCAAACTAAGACCGTGAAAACGTGGCTTAGGCCGCAGCGCTTTGTTCCTTCACTATAGCGTGTGGCATTGTTACTAAAAATGTGCACAAACACAGATTACCTATATTCTTTTTTGTTGCACTAACCCGTGCTAAGGACAATTTTGAAAACCTGTTTAGAGGTTAAAAATTCCGCCCATGCCGGGACTCGAACCCGCGAACTCTGTCTAACCGTACCAGCGCTCTCCCAACTGAACTAGTGGGCAAGTGCCGGCATCGGCGAAATTCCGAACCTTTTTATAATATTCTCTGTAATATTTACAGGCAGCGACATCTGGCTGAAGTAATTTGCATCACTTGCAGCCCCCAGTACCTACTTTGCAGTTAGGTTTTACATCGGAATGATATCGCTGTACTGTATAATCACGTGGGAACAGCGATATCATTCTGAATTTCAGCCTCTAAATAGGTTTTCACTAACACAGATGTACTGTAACGATATTTCTTTATCGCTGGCTGGCGTAGCCGTCTAGGCAGAGTTTGAATTATTTGAAGATTAACGTAACGTTTTGTCTATGTAGGTGTCAGTCGTGCTGAGACCGCAGCTAGGCCAGTTTTTGTGATAAAAAAGATAATAAAAAGAAAGTATTATTGCTAATCCAGTATTTTAATAAGTAGTGCGCTACCAGTACATAACTTTGAAAGTTCGCAAAGTCATCGGTACCTGCCTGCACTGGAAATCGAGTCAGTGTCCCCGCCTAAAACAAAGATGATTGACTATTAATAGAATAGAAGAATAATAGAAGAGCGGTGTAGAACGTCGGCTTCTCAATCGGGAGGTCGTGGGTTCGAACCCCGGCATGTACCAATGACTTTGTTTTCTAAGTTATGTACATTTGTGAAATTATAGTAGCAATACTACTCGCTGACGGTGAAGGAAAACATCGTAAGGAAACCCTAGAGTCTGAGGTGTTAGCGTACCTCAGCGCTTGCCATTGTACGTAGTAGCCTCATAATCTAGCTAAGTGCGGAAATCTCAGGTCTAACTAAAAAACTAACAATTAATAGAATAGTTGACCTCGACCTCGAAACCGTTGTGACTCACATTGCATGAAACATCCTGTATAATCTTGACAGAAGAGTCCTCTTCTCGTTTTGTAGGCGTCATGTTGTAAATAGTCTGAGGATGTTTCCATATGGTGCGCAGTCTATCGAATTGGAGATGAAGCAGATTGTCCAAAGCCTTCAGGTAGTTTGTATCGACGATGCCGATTTTGTTCTCCGGCAGACCCATGGCGGTTTCTATAGAATAACATAATTTCACAGTTATGAAACTTGCCGCATCTAGCATCTGCCGGCAGTTTTTGGCAAATCGTCGTCCCAACTGGTTGGAGGGCGTTCTACACTACGTTTGCCGAGTCGCGGTCTCCACTCAAGAACACGTTTATTCTAACGGTTGTCGGTTCTTCGCGAGATATGGCCAGCCCACTGCCACTTCAGCTAATAAGGTAATTACGTTTTCGTTATCAATCCTTGCATGCCCCCACTGCTGAGGCAAGAGTCTCCTACTGCAAAGCAGGAACGTTTGACTATACTCCACCACGGGGGCCAAGTCCGGGCTGGTGGAGGATTGTAAGTCAGTGGCGGGCGTTACTGTCTGAAGTTATCAAGCCGCCTATAAGGCCTCTGACACGGCTTAACGACTGCAATTACATGACAGCCGGCACCAACGGCTTAACGTGCCTTGAAGCGCTCGGAAAAAATGACACTAGCTGTAGTCACGGGATGGTCACTCATCCAGCAACTGACCGCGCCTGTCGTTGCTTTAGTGATTGATTCCAATCACTCCGTTCCACTAGGCCACGAGCGCTTCAAGGGGAATAATGATGGAGATTTTCGAAACTGCCTTGCATTTATGTCAGATTACTCATTTTGTGTGGGTTTTGTTGTACGGGAAGTACCCACAAATTTATTTTAGCTTTTGATATATTACTTAGTAGCCTCCTAAATCACTCGTAGCCCCGGCTGCCTGAGTGATTTTCAACGATCACAAAGGTTAAGCAACACAGGGCGCGTGGGTAAACTGTTTATGACTAACGCTGGTGGCATTTTTCCGAGCGGTTCCGTGCTTCGCAAGGCACGCTAAGCAGTTGGTGCCGGCTGTCGTCAATAAATGGCAGTCGTTTTGAAAACTTCGGCGGCTTGAAAACTTCTAACAGTAAGACCAGTCACTAGTCTTGCAAGCCTCCACCAATCCGGACTTGGCCCCCGTGGTGGAGTATGGCCTATACCTTCCACAGGGAAGAGACCCGTGCCCCTCGGTGGGGACGTTATGGGTTGATAGTAATGATGACGATATTACTCAGTGGTAAAGTAGACTCCCTACTCCCTAGTAGACACCATACTCACGGCAGATAGTCTCCAAGGAGGTCTCAGCAATAAAGGGTTTGTGATTGAACTCTCCACCGCCATCATATTCGGAAAATCTCTTGAGCAGCCGGACTGACTGATGGTTGAAGACTTGTAGAAAACTATTCAGCACGTTTTGGTTGAACGCTGGGTTTAGCAGTTTACGGTGGGTTTTCCACACATCGCCTGGGAGAGAAAAGATAGGTAAGAGTAAGAAAGTAAGAGAGCATAAGAGAGTAACACAATTAAATTAATATCATAATGGAACTTTATCTATTTTGATAGTATAATACAAAGATTATAAAACTGAAAAAAAACTCTTATGACACACATTACGCATGGGACAATAATAAAAATAAAAAAGTAATATAGTAATATAGTAATATAGTAATATAGTAATATAGTAATATAGTAATATAGTAATATAGCTTTTTAATCATCACGATACACCTATACAACCTTCAGCTGGACCAAGAAGGTTGAATCTCTACCTACTTAAAAAAAATGGTTCAGTGAACAAGTCCGCGGTGACGCAACACGCATGCGCAACCGATGTTTGCGCCTTAGTGCCAACATTTTACATTTAAAAAAACTTTTAATATTTAAACAAAATTTGGTTCTGTTTGTAAAATAAATTAGTTTTTGTGTAAAAACATATCTGAAAGCGAGGATAGTGGTAATTGTACACCACCAGACATTCTGGAAGCTGCGTCAAACATGACTATAAACCTGTACCGTCGAAATCTAAGAGCAACTATTATAAATGTTACCACGAGTTCATGGAATGGAATATTATTTTATGTATTATATACATAACTTGGTCTTATAACATTCGTGTTATAATAACCCAATTATGCAACAGTATCATATTATACCACTATTTTAATCATAACGATACACTTATAATTCAATCCCCAGCTGGACCAAGAAAGTTGAAACTCAACTTAAAAAAAAGGTTTCAATGAACGAGTCCGCGGCGAGCGACGCAACACGCATGCGCAAACGATGTTTGCGCCTTGGCGCCAACATTTTACATTTAAACAAACTTTGCAATATTTAAACAAATTTTGGTTCTGTTTAATATTATTTGATGTATTATAGTATAAGAGAAGATGAAGTATAGCGTATGACACTGTACATAACTTGGTCTTATAACACTCGTGTAATAGGTACTGTAAAAAAATCGCCTACGGCTCGTTTTTTTAAAACACATTCGTGTTTACTATAACTAATATTATAAGCAAGTACAAATACATTGCAGTATTAATAACATTCTTTAACTGTGAAGGAAAAAATCGCGAGGAACTCTGAATGTCTGAGGTGTTCCCGTACCGCGGTGGACATTAAGCGCATTCTCTCTCTAAAATGGATTTCAAATCGATTAACATCCTAGGTTGTTTATCGTAAATTCCAGTCTGCGGGTTCTAAAAATGGTTGTTACACTTGATAAGACTTCTGATATTCACTTTAAAAAAACGTTATATAAAACAAGTTATGATGTTTATTCCATCAGTGACCCTAGTTAGCACCGTGGAACGCCTTAACTCCACCAATCCGGAATTGGTCCCCGTGGTGGAGTATAGCCTATACTTTCCACAGAGAAGAGACCCGTGCCACTCAGTGGTTGATGAAAAATACAGATTTCAATACAAAATTATTTATAACATATTTTAAACTTTCGCGACTTGAAAACATTGTTAGAATATTTTCGGGGCTTAATCACGTAGTAATTTATTGCTATTTAATTCAGCAAAGATTTGATTTGATGATGATGATGATGATGATGATGAGCGCCTTAACAATGACAACTTACTGTTTGAAGTTACCAATCCGTCCCCAATGAAAGCCTTGGCCCAGCCATAGTAGTAAGGTTTATCCAAACACGTGTTTGCCATCTTTAAGGAGATCTCTGGGTCTGTCAAAACTGAGAAAGAGTTTTATCAACATAAAATGTGCCTAACAACTTGCAGCTCATGTCGAGGTTGTCGAGCCTCCTATGTCATGTTCACAAACTATATAATGATACTACGTATCAACTCTCATACAAATTGCTCTGGGCTTAAGCGTCTGTCATTTGAACGCTAATCCCAGATAGCAAAAAAATGGCATCCATCTAGCTAGCGTTGTCTGACGGGAATTCTGTTTATCCATAAGGTCTGTCCAATGAATAAGTCCAAAAACATCCTGCAACAGGACATTTGCAGAGCCCTCCGTAGACACTTTGTACCTATGTCAGACAATCCTGACTATCAGATATTTACTTACGGTCAGTTTTTGAACTGAGTATTTCGCTAAGTAGGTATATGGTTAACTGTAGTGCTGTCTCTTCGAATTTCTCAGAAAAGAGCGCGACAAAACGTTACTTAAGTATTTACTCAGTAAAATTCTCAATTCAGAAACCGGCCCTAAGCCCGAGTTTGTAAATTGTGAATTTTGAAATTTTGAATTTTTTTTTGTCGTATTTGAAATAGTTAACTGTATTGCTGTCTCTTCGAATTTTCCAGAAAAGAACGTGACAAAACGTAACTTAAGTGTCTACTCAGTGGAATTTTCAATTCAGAAACCGGCCCTAAGCCCGAGTTTGTAAATTGAGAATTTTGACATTTTGAATTTTTTTTTGTCGTATTTGAAATAGTTAACTGTATTGCTGTCTCTTCGAATTTTCCAGAAAAGAACGTGACAATACGTAACCTAAGTGTCTACTCAGTGGAATTTTCAATTCAGAAACCGGCCCTAAGCCCGAGTTTGTAAATTGAGCATTTGGAAATTTTGAATTATTTTGTCGTATTTGAAATAGTTAACCGTATTGCTGTCTTTTCGATTTTTCCAGAAAAGAACGTGACAAAACGTAACTTAAGTGTCTACTCAGTGGAATTTTCAATTCAGAAACCGGCCCTAAGCCCGAGTTTGTAAATTGAGAATTTTGAAATTTTGATTTTTTTTTGTCGTATTTGAAATAGTTAACTGTATTGCTGTCTCTTCGAATTTCTCAGAAAAGAGCGTGAAAAAACGTAACTTAAGTATCTACTCAGTGGAATTCTCAATTCAGAAACCGGCCCTAAGCCCGAGTTTGTAAATTGAGAATTTTGAAATTTTGAATTTTTTTTTTTTGTTGTATTTGAAATAGCTCTGTCTCTTCGAATTTCTCAGAAAAGAGCGTGAAAAAACGTAACTTAAGTATCTACTCATTGGAATTCTCAATTCAGAAACCGGCCCTAAGCCAGCCACATACGGATATTTAAAAATAGCAACTTGTTGCCATTTAAAAAACCATTTGTAAGGTTACACAAACCGCAAATTGTTTCAGTTATTGCAAGTTCGGGTGAACTTAGAAAAAAATATTTGCGTTGTCACTTTACAATTTACAATACAATCGCTGTAATCATCCCAAACAATTACTTTGTTTACGTACTTTTGTAAATATGTAGCGTATAGCTACAATTACGTTAATCGTGAAGAAAAACATCATGAGAATGGTGGAATTTTTGGCCTCTAAATAGGTTTTTAAAATCATGAGAGAACCTGAATGTCTGAGGAGTAATAGGTCAGCGCTTGAAATTGCCAATCCACAATGGGCACGCGTGGTAAATATAAGCCCATACCTTTTTTTCTCTTCCTATCTCTCTGTGAGGGAAGGTCTTTGCCCTATATTGGGGCATGTATGCAATGAATTCAAAAATCCTGTCATCTTATATATATTATGATGGATTGGAGATCGTTAGTCTAACTAAAACTCGAGAACGGCTGGACCGATTTGGCTGATTTTTGGTTTTTCATTTTTGTGGAACTCTAGGGAAGGTTTAAATGGTGAGAAAATATGGAGATGTTACGAAAACTTTGGCGGTACAAAGTTCGCCGCGACAGCTAGTTTACAATAAAAACACTCGGAACGTGAAAAATAAAAAGTGAACTGTTCCACCAGTAAACAACTATTATGGGAAAAGAACAAGATAGTACTGAGTTCCTACTATACTCAATTAGTATATAAGGGCCTATTTAGAGACTAAAAATGTCACCCATGCCGGGATTCGAACCCGCAACCTTTGGCTATCCGTGCCAGCGCTCTACCAATTGAGCCAATGGGCGACTCACCGGCATCAGTGAAATTTCGAACCTCTTTACACTATTCTCTGTATTACGTACAGGCAGCGACATCTGGCTTAAGCAAATTGCATCACTTACAAACCTCTAAATAGGTTTAAAAACCTATTTAGAGGCTAAAAATTTAAAAACCTATTTAGAGGCTAAAAATTTCACCCATGCCGGGATTCGAACCCGCAACCTCTGGCTATCCGTACCAGCGCTCTACCAATTGAGCCAATGGGCGACTCACGGCATCAGTGAAATTTCGAACCTCTTTACAATATTCTCTGTATTACGTACAGGCAGCGACATCTGACTTAAGCAAATTGCATTACTTACAGCCCCGACTACCTACTTTGCAGTTAGGTTTAACATCGGAACGATATCACTGTACCCACATGATTACACTATTTTTATTTTTAATGCACTAACCCGTGCTAAGGAACAAATTTGAAATGAAATTTTTAGCCTCTAAATAGGTTTTTAAATTTATTTTACTTACCAACCAAAAACACTGTAGGTCCGAGCCATGTGGTCAGAACTCCGGCATTATCGTTTGCTTCAATGCTAAGACGTTTAACAACGTCCCATAATTCTGTAAAGAGCAGATAAAGATATAGACACGCTGAGATGTGTGAAAGACGCGATTAAGTGATTTGTAATTAATAATGGGAACTATTGCGCTCGTGGCCTTGTCGAACCGAGTGATCGGAATCAAACGCTTGAGTTAAGCAACAACAGGCGCCGTCAGGTGCAGGATGAGTGACCTTTCCGTGGCTACCGCTAGCGGCATTTTTCCGAGCGCTTCCGTGCTTCACAAGGCACGCCAAGCCGTTGGTTCCGGCTGTCATGTAATGGCAGTCGCTAAGCCATGTCAAGGGCAATAATGCGCATAAGCGCGGCTTGACAACTTCTGACAATAAGGCCCGTCACTGCCTTACAATCCTCCATCAATCCGAACTTGGCCTCCATGGTTGAGTATGGCCTAACCTTCCTGCGATGCAGGAATAAACCCCGTGCAGTAAGGTCCCAAACTAGGATACTGCATGCTTAATTACATTAAGCGGGTGTAATCGCGATTATTTACTAGGTTACTTTAATCCCCGACGCTTCAGCAACGTTGCAGTTGATGGTCACAAGTGTCTGTACTCACCAATTCGTCTACATGTTACGTTGCCGATATTTCAGAAATCAAGATAATTTAATACCTACGATTTACCTAATAAATAATCGCTTTATACTACCTACTACTACCCTTAGAAAAGGGGAAGATAAAAAGTACTGGGAACCAGCGTGCGTGCATGCAACGACTATGAACGTTGATTAAGCGAAGGTGATCTGTCTGGATCGTGGCAAGTGGCAGTTCCTGGTCTCTGCCTACCCCTCTGGGATACAGGCGTGAGGTTATGTATGTATGTATTTTTGTAATACTACCCTGTGCTAAAGTAATGAGGCAAGGACATCACACACACGGAAATAAACCTCCACTGCGGCCCTTTGTAAAAACCAGCGGCCCCCAGTAGGAATCGAACCCACGACTAAACATGTTAGACGGAGTTTACACGTTCAGTCTGGCGCAGTCAATTCCATCAGTCTGGTTAGGTTAGGTTAGACTGACGGCAGACTGGTTGTACTTATATTCAGTGGACTGATGGACCAGACTGACGGATATTTGAATATTTTGATGCTTCAATCCGAGCTTGACTAAGGTCACGGACTGAACTGACGCCAGTAATTTGAATTAGTGCTATTCTCTAGGCCGACACCACACAGCAACGGATTACATCAAACCAAGCAAAATATTCCACTCGGATCATGTGATCCGAATGGGCTACATATTTGATTAGATTTTTTCCATTCGGATCACATTAGTCTAAGTAGGAAGGTAATCTATATTTTTTAATAAACAAAATAGGTGCAATACATTTTATTAGAATAACTATTGTTTTCTATTTACAATCGGCATCGAGAATCACAAAAATCAATATTCCACTCGGATCATGCGAATATTTTGCTTGGTTTGATGTGGTCCGTTGCGACTATGA
This sequence comes from Yponomeuta sedellus, assembly GCA_934045075.1. Lineage (NCBI taxonomy): Eukaryota > Metazoa > Arthropoda > Insecta > Lepidoptera > Yponomeutidae > Yponomeuta > Yponomeuta sedellus. Next base: position 13,490,613 of record OW203743.1, read on the forward strand.
TCCGTTTCTGTGATCAGAGTGGACGTACCCGATTCTCTGCCCGCGCGTGTTCCAAAAATTCCACGCGGCAATTGGAAAGAACGCGAGACAGCATGTCACGTTATAGGTATGACCCGACCCTAAACTTGTCATAGAACCTATTGTAAGCCACTAACAAAGACCCTGAACCTTCGTAGCTACTTGAAACTTACATGGGTGCAAAGGGCTTTACCTAATAGGTACGGCCATGGAAACCACATAAACAGTTTTGTATCTCGACGACCTCTGTGGCGTAGCGTTAGCGCATTTGCCTATCATGCGGGAGGTCCCGGGTTCGAACCCCGGCTAAAACGTAAAAAAACGGCAAGTCTTGGATGTTTACAAGCTTGTGATGTCGCTGTTTCTGGTTTTCTCGACACAGGGTATCCTAGTGTGGGACCAGAAGCAATGTATGTGCCTGTATGTAAATCTTATGTTATGTATATTTGAGGAGTTAGCAATACCACTCGCTAATTATTGTGAAGGAAAATGTTGTGAGGAAACCTGAGTGTCGGAGGTGTTCAAATGCCTCAGCGCTTGAAATTGCCAATCTGCGGTGGGCACGCGTGGTAATTAGGCCCTTACTCTCTCTCTCTCTCTGAGAGAAGGCCTGTGCCCTGCAGTGGGATCTTTATTGGCAACATAAAAGTTTATTAGCTTATTGTGGTCGTCCATTAATTAGGTATTATTTTCAGCAATTTTATTTTCATGATTTCATTGTTTTTTTCAACATTTCCTTTCCCCCTTGTTATACAACGTGTGATAGGTACCTCTTCCCCCTACCCAAAAATCAAGTGTATATTTTACTTTCCTGTGAGCCAGGCTGACGAAGCTGTCAGTATGGTATCAGTGCTATGCAAGCCTACTCCAATACTACTAAACAATGTCCCAGGCACTGCAGCTTCCGAGTTGTCCACCCATCTTGAGTAAATGAAGGTGCCACTGGGCGCTGTATAAATCATCTCATTACGTAGACGAAAAGGCCATAGTTTCTTTACCACGATAAGTAGATCCAAATCTCAACGTTAAGTAGATTTATTCTAAAAACCTATTTAGAGGCTAAAAATTCCACCATGCGGAATTTTGGGACTCGAACCCGCGACCTCTGACTAAAAGTGCCAACGCTCTCTCAACTCAGCTAATGGGCGACTTACCGGCATCAGTGAAATTTCGAACCTCTTTACAATACTCTCTGTATTACGTACAGATTTATTTTATTTCTACTGCGTAGAAACGGACCACCAACCCGGACTTGGCCCTCGTGGCGGAGTACGGCCTAACCTTCCTGCGATGCAGGAAGAGACCCGTGCCCCAGCAGTGGCGCCATTAAAGGGTTGATATCGATTTTATTTATTGAATATAGTTGCTCAAAAAGTGGCGTATTACAGGGACGTATAGCGTGCGGGTAATATTACACACTCGTGCTTTTTTTTACCTTTCCCGCACTCGAGCGTTTTCTTTCCAACTGTCAAAATAATGTCTATTAAAAAGAAAAAAAACTATGAAGTTTTTACTAAAAAAAATCATAGAAGTTTTATGAGCTACTAATTTTTGTCAATATCATTTTTAATGATTTGATTTAATGAGTTAAGTAAGGTTTCATCTCATTAAATTTCATTTTTATTAGATATTCATAAAAAAATTCTACTGAAGACTTGGCGGTATGGGTTCCCTTTGCCTACTAGAATGGGTAAAGAAAAAAAAACTTTGATTATATTTTTTTTACGGTTGGCGCCATTTTCCAAATATTTTTTCTTTATTAAATTGCTTATTTTTTTCGCAACTGTATTAAGCATAGTCGTTCAGTACACGTGCGGAACCTTTCGACTGTCAACCCTCGCCTTCGGCTGCGCCTCGGCTCGGGCAGACATTTGTCGGAACTCTTTGCAATGACAGCCTTTCCGCACTTGTAATGAAATATACTATATTTGTTTATATACTATATTCTTATATAAATATACTATATTCTTAGTCTTCTAAGAATTTTATTCTCACTTGTCCTGGTTCCAAACTAGGATACCTACCCTGTACTATGGTAACCAGGCAAGGACGTTACAAACATGAAAATACACCCAGACTGAGGCTACTTGTACAAATGTACGGCGGCCCCCAGTGGGAATCGAACCCACGACCTCTGTCTTGATACCCTGGATCCTAACGGCTAGACCAACGAGGCAGTAATCTATCTACAATTGCCCAAAGATGAGGCTAAGTGACCCCCCAATGACGGCACAACCTTGCGCTATGGCGCTCATTAGGGGAGGGCTATGTCCAGCAGTGGACTAATATAGCCTGGAGGCTAAATGCGGAAACCTCAGAGCTAACCAACTAGTTTTGCCAACCTTCTTCCTAAGCTCTTTTAGGGCCCAGTAGCTGGCCGTGGGAATCGAACCCACGACCTCTGTCTTGATACCCTGGGTCCTTACGGCGAGACCAACAAGGCAGTCATCTATCTATCTACAATAGCCTAAAGATGAGGCTAAGTGACCCCCCAACGGGTCTCTTCCTGCATTGCAGGAAGGTTAAGCCATGTTCCACCACGGGGGCTGAGTCCGGGTTGGTTCAGGGTATACTACTCGCTACGATCCTGAAGCGCTCGTGGCCTAGTCGAACCGAGTGATTGGAATCAATCACTTGAGTTAAGCAACAACAGGCACGGTCAGGTGCATGATGGGTGACCGTCCCGTGACTACCGCAAGTGGCATTTTCCGAGCGCTTCCGTGCTTCGCGAGTCACGTTAAGCCGTTGGTGCCTGCTGTCATGTAATGGCAGTCATTAAGCCATGTCAGAGGCCTTATCGGCGGCTTAATAGTTTGTGACAGTAAGGCCCACCACTGTCTTACAATCCTCCACCAACCCGGACTCGGCCCCCGTGGTGGAGTATGGCGTAACCTTCCTGCGATGCAGGAAGAGACCTGTGTCCCAGCAGTGGAGACATACAAGGGATGATATCGAATGTCCCCACTGCTGACGCACGGGTCTCTTTCTGCATCGCAGGAAGGTTACGCCATACTCCACCACGGGGGCCAAGTCCGGGTCCCCGTGCAAGGAAAATTACGTATAAGGAAAACAAAGACAATCCACTTACGTTTATTGTTGCCGTAGATCTGGTGTGCGATGCCCAAGAAGGGCAGTTGTCCAGAAAGAGTTGGTATGTTAATAGTAGCTCGCATTAGCCGCTTGCGACGGGTCCACCACGAGAACAGCATGCAAGTTGTTGCTCCGAAGAATATTATTAGTACAATCATCGTTAGTTTCTTATGACTCTTCTTTCAGCTGGAAACTTTCGTTTATAAACTTTACGTGCTTTTTGATATTCCTTATTTGTAGTATTTTCTAAGGTTAACACGAGCACTAGACATAATAACAACTGCATTTGCACTCGTTTACGTTTACATTTTACAATTTTCCGACGTTTCGGCACTTTTGCAAGTACCGTGCTCCCGGAAGACTTAGGTGACAGGCGTCTTTTTGAAAGCATTAACTGTTAGTTTACTAAACTGAGCATTACCTGTTAGTTCAGTAAAATGTAAACTAACACTTTAAACGAGTAAATATCCGTGTAAATACAGTTTTTATTATTTCTTATTTGTGTCTACTAAATCTCAAACTCTAAATCTCAAAAACATCTAGGGAAAATCCAGGGCTTTCTTCATTTACTACGGTAGAACCATTCGAAAGCACGGAAAACTGATCATTTGTTTCATAAAGATGCCACAGATGGTGTTTAACTGCATCTGATATTTGCGATTTCAAAGCTTTCCCTGTAGTAAAATGTGTGGATCCCTAATTTTCGGTGGTTTTATGAATTGTAGAAATAACGCAAAACCTGGAAGCCCTTTGCACAATTTATTACAAGTACCTATCAATCACGTATTTATCACGTTAAAGAACCCGCCTTAAAAACCAACGCTAAATGCGTTTACAAAAAGTCCATTCCACCGTCCTCCGTCTTACGACGGAGTTAACGCCGGTTTAATGAGATCGGAAAAGTTTAGATTCTCTTTTATTTTTGTGTGTAAACTTAAAAAAGAACTGTACAATTTAACCTTTTATCCCTTTGACAGTAGTTTATATAATTTTATTATTGATCAGTATTCAGGTCTTACGAAATTTCAGACACCATTTGTTTTTGGAGATTTCGTTAAAAACTCTACGTACTCGCATCCTTTTTTTAAGAGGTAAGTATTTCCTTATTTCCTTCAGCAACTTTCCGTCGTAAGGTTGTCTGGAAGAAATTGCTTTTAGCAATGAGGCCGCCAATTGTACCTTGTATCTTCACATGTTTTATAATATGTGCTCTGGTGTACAATAAAGAATATTCTTTTCTTATCTTAAGTATAAAACAATTCTTTAACGAGGTCCCAGGTATTTGTAAAATAAAAAGTAATACCTACCTATATGGTGTTTCTTAGGAAATTACGTTGTACCTAATAACCAATCGCGATTAGACCCGTTTAAAATATAATAACGAAATACCTATGTGCTTTTATCTCACCGAGTAATTTAGGCAAAGATTTTTTTTAAACAATTAATTGTTTTCGTCAGACTTTTCTCCAAAGCGTTCACACAGTACGAAGATTAATGTTTCAATGTCGGCAGCGTGTGACAACTGTAGGTATAGTACCTACAGTTGTCACACGCTGCCGACATTGAAACGAATCCACGACAAACCAAAAGTCCCATTAGATTTATTTATCCATTAGTGGAGATGAGTAATGCCCCGGGTAATAATCCGTCGGCGGATTAAAACTCAGTTACGCCCCAGTTATTCGCCGTTAAAACGCGTTGAGGTGGGGAAAAACTAATGCGTGTAGGTTTTGGAAAGCAATGTGCAACCGATCGAGCACGGGGTGATGTATGGGTGATGTAGCGATGTGTGGGGAGGATATGTGATGCTTGTGATGCTAAGCTGGACTGGAAACAACCGAGCCGTGATGATGATTAGGACAAATACAATTGGTTATTGACATTAATGATGACATGAATGAATGATTATGCTAGTTCCAAACTGACTAGTTTCTCTAAAAAAACTTCTATAATTAATCTTTAATTTAATTGTAATTTACTTAATTTAATGTAATCTTAGGGGTGTTAAGGGTATTATGATGATCAGCTGAAAAACTCCTGGATCTAAAGCACCTAAAGTTGTTATTATTATTATTTTACTTTATGGCACACGAAACATAAAACAGGACAATTGCAACAAATTGCAACCTAGAGTTGGAGCCAAAATACTAAATTTCATTGTCATTTCCTATGCCCGAAGATCTCAATGTCCAGTGATAGCCAACTCAATAATCACTGAATCTAAAGTAACTATTGATTGAGAAATAGCTGAGCATACTGAAACAATTTGTTGTATTAAATTTGTATAATTTTAACATCTATAGACTGTACCTTCATTATCAAACTATCAAATCTGCTTTAGCTGTAGCGCATCCTGCTGTAGAAAATAAGAACAGAACTTTATATTTCAACACCGATTCCGGGTTTCTGGGTGCGACCGTGCCATTTATCTAGGTATTTTTTTTCTGGTAATCATCAAACTTCCAAATCTTTGAATATAGATGTTGACAACAAAACTGAGTATTGGAGAAAAATCTGTATATTTCTATATACAATAGAAGCTAGGAACCTCTCAAGCATAACATTAGAGCGTATAATCATCAAACCGACTGCACCAATGTCCACCAGGTACCATATACCGAGTCACTGAATAACATTATTCTTGATACAAATCTCTTTACTTTTCAGTTTGAGAGCATTCTTGGTAAAAGAACAATCTCATAATCTTAAAGCATTTATTTGTGGATCAAACTTATATTTTGGTGTTCAGTCATGTTTCAGATCGCTATGTCCAAATATATTTTTAATTCGCGTATATATATAATAACTTTACCCAAGTGATGTCGTAAGCATTTAAATTATTTGAAATTAAGTTATAATTATCAAAAACTATATAAATTTTAAAATTAAAAGTAGTAATCAACCAGTCTCTAAGACCAACAAGTAATAAGTGGGTTAGTCAACTTACAATTTTTAATCAGTGGATTAACGTTAAAAGATTATGTTGTATAAAATACCACAGTAGGTAGGTACTATCATTATGGTAGGCAACTTTTTGAATGCCTATTAGTAATGGTTTTCGGCTGCTTTTAGTATGTAGTACTTCTAGAGGCATCCTCAGGGAAGTCGCTTAAAAGCAGTTGCAGTCCCCTGCATCACTTTATTTGTTTCATTTCAACAATTTTAGTTATCGCCCACCAAAAAAGGCGATAATCGCCAAAACGTTTAAACCCGAGTTTTAACCCATAGGGGAAAAACTCTTTACCCAACTCTGTATTTAGGTACTTAATTACCTTCCTAACCCTACTCTGAAACAAGCCCTCTACCCCACACTGTCGATACGCGAGAAGCAATGCAATACCTTGTCTTGGATGCATGAATGTTGAAACTTTCATTGGGGACCATACATTGATTAGGGAGCCTGGTTTGGAGATTTGAGTAATAAAATGAACAATGAATTAAATGCGCTTATAAAACGCTACTAATATAACGGTATTAAGGCGCTTCGCGGCGAATTGCTCGTAGCGCCGCCTGCCTGAGTGATCTTAAACGATCACGAAGGTTAAGCAACATAGGACGCGTTCAGTACATGGATGGGTTACTATCTATGACTAACGTTAGTGGCATTTTTCCGAGCGGTTCCGTGCTTCGCAAGGCTCGTCAAGCAGCTGGTTCCGGCAGCCGTCGATAGATGGCAGTAATTAAGCCAAGTCGGAGACCTTAAGGCGGCTTGAAAACTTCTGACAGTAAAACTAGCTACTAGTCTTGCCAATCCACCAATCCGAACTTGGCCTCCGTGGTGGAGTATGGCCTATACCTTCCTCAGGGAAGAGACTCGTGCCCCTCGGTGGGGGCATAATGGGTTGATTCATTGATTATGAAGGCGATTTGGGACGCTAACTAGCGCTACCAATAGAAAAACTTGTTTTACAATACGTTTTTATCTAAAAGTGAACATGAGGAATTTAGAAAAACCTATTTAGAGGTTAAAAATTCCACCCATGCCCATTGCCCATGAGTCGCCCATTAGCTCAGTTGGATAGAGCGCTGGCACGGATAGCCAGTGGTCGCGGGTTCGAATCCCGGCATGGGTGCAATTTTTAGCCTCAATAGGTTTTTCAGATTGTCCTTAGCACGGGTTAGTGCATTAAAAATTAAAATAGTATAATGAGGAATTTTAACAATAGCTATCACAGTTGACAACTATTTTTAGAACCTACAGTCTAGAACCTAGATCCAATAGACTAGAACTTAAATCGATTTCCATTAAAAATGGCGGAAAGTGAAACGGCAAGTTCTTCAGTTTCCGCCAAAAAGGTATGTTTGTTTGTTACGCTTTATTACACAAAAATTAGGAAACAGAAAAATAACTTAAATAACAGGTAAGTGTTGATGTACAAAGGCGGACTTATTTCAAAAGAAATTTCTTCCAGCCAGCCTAAGAAAGAAAGGTGTAGGGTGCGATAACGGAATTCCTCCACAATATGGAGTCATCTGATTTAGCCCATTCCAAATCATACATACATACATACATATATATTTTAAAACTTTGGAGCCGCCCAAATGCTTAACCCGATACAGTGGAAAGTTGCGTAAGGCTGCGTTTCCATTGACGCGGAGCTGTGCGGAGATGAGCGGAGAATAGCGGTGAAAAGTGGTGAGTGTTTCCACTGAAGCAGAGCGGAGAGGAGCGGAGCGGGGCGGTGCGGTGCGGAGCGGAGCAAACTTTGGAGTTGCGCAATTTTGCGCTCAGTTTGTCTCCATCTTTCAGAAAGAGCATACGTCATGTTGTCGCTTAAAAAGAAAAAAGCAATCCTTTTATATCTTTCCTTACTTGAAGACGAAGATAACGAATCAGATGAAGTAGCATTGACTGTTGCGACTTTTTTGGATATGAAGAGAAAACATAGATTCTGGATTCGACAACATATAAATTATCGTTCCGTGCATGGAGAATTTTCAACTTATTTCTAATATAAATATACCTAGCTACCCTCCGCAACGCACCGCCCTGTCCTCCGCTCCACACCGCCCCGCTGTCCTCCGCTCCGCATCACCTCGCTTATTTTATATGAATATCCGTTCAGCTCTGCCCCGCTCCGCTCGTGCTGTTTCCATTGAAGCAGAGCGGAGATTTCGAGCATAGTGATTGGACAATTCATGCACCGCTAAGCACCGCTCCGCCCAGCTCCGCGTCAATGGAAACGCAGCCTAATACCTTGTTTCACTGGTCATATGAGAACATTCTTGGAGAACTTTTCTCCGGCCCACATTAGTCGCGGGCGGCAACACAGGTGTCATGTTAGACCAGCAAGACAAGTCATTAGCTAATCTCTGCGTCATTGTGTCAAACACTATTAGGCTAGGCGCATGCTGAAATGCAGGCGACGCAGTACAGCACTGCCCTGTACAGCACAGTTCAGTATAGGTCAGGGCAGTTGAGGCAGACGTAGGTCCCCTCCGTATGCTGCGACGCAACTCTTTGCTCCATTATACTATTTTTATTTTTAATGCACTAACCCGTGCTAAGGACAATTTAAAAAAAACCTTTTTAGGGGCTGAAAATTCCACCCTTGCCGGGATTCGAACCCGCGACCTCTGGCTATCCGTGCCAGCGCTCTATCCAACTGAGCTAATGGGCGACTCACCGGCATCAGTGAAATTTCGAACCTCTTTACACTATTCTCTGTATTACGTAGCCCCGAGTACCTACTTTGCAGTTAGGTTTTTACATCGGAATAATATCTGTAAGTGATGCAATTTACTCAAGCCAGATGACGCTGCCTGTACGTAATACAGAGAATAGTGTAAAGAGGTTCGAAATTTCACTGATGCCTGTGAGTCACCCGGTTGGAAAGAGCGCTGGCACGAATAGCCAGAGGTCGCAGGTTCGAATCCCGGCATGGGTGGAATTTTTAGCCTCTAAATAGGTTCTTTGCTTCATTACTTGGCAATATTCACATATAATAACCCTTTCAATGTCTTTTTTTAATAGTCTTCATGATTTATATCATACAAATAAGGTTCACAGCGAACTAATTTAATTAAATATTATGCCATTGCAACAAATTTGTTAGTAAACATGCCTCGACATGCACGAGTGCAGAAATCTGCGGCACTACAACGAGACGCAGTGCAGGGCAGACACATGTCATGTCTGCGTCGCACGTGCCTGCGCTGCAGCGTACGTAGCTCACGTTCCAAAATCTGCGCTGCCCTGTGATGCGTCTCAGCATGCGCCTAGCCTTATCAATGTGTAAAGATGCAGATGGTGTCACGGAGCATAGTGCAAGGCCGAAACAAAATGTTACTTTAAATTATAGTGATACAAACTCGTCGGGAATAATGATAATGTTGGGAATGATCACCTTTTCTCGTCCGACCGAAGGAAGTGACAAGCGTGAAATTTTAATTTGATAGTTAACTTTCAGCTCGCTGGACGACTGACTAACCGATCGACCGACCGACTCACGGACCGACCGACTTACTGACCATCTCACCGACCGACCGACCGATCTACCGACCGACCTACCGACCGTCCGACCGACCTTAATTACCTATTTTTATAATTATATTATTTTTAATATAATTATAATGCACTAACCCGTGCTAAGGACCATTTTAAAAACCTATTTAGAGGTTAAAAATTACACCCATGCCGGGACTCGAACCCGCCACCTCTGGCTTACCGTGACAGCGCTCTCCTGACTGAGCTAATGGGCGACTTTAGTGAAATTTCTAACCTCTTTACAATACTCTCTGTATAACGTACAGGCAGCAACATCTGGCTGAATGGGGATTAGTGGAACAACCCATTTGCATCACTTGCAGCCCCGAGTACCTTTCTTTGCAGTTAGGTTTTACATCGAAATGATATCGCTGTACCCACATGATTATATTCTTCTTAATACACTAACCCGTGCTAAGGACAATTTAAAAAAAAAAAAATAAGAATTTTTAACCCAAGGTTAGCTGGAAGAAAATACTCATTAGTATTAGGCTCGCCTTTGTACAAATATGCTTATTGTGCAATAAATAATTTTTCTAATCTAATCTAAAAACCTATTTAGAGGCTAATAAAATTATAATGTTTTGTGCTGTGGACTTAAGTTAATAAATAAAAATATAAAATGCGAGAGATCCGGCTTCAGTATTGAATATTCATATACACAAGGGCAATGGCGAGCAGTGGGCCAGCATGGGCCATTGTGTGTTGCCAATGTCAATGCCAATGTTAATGCCAATGCCAATGTTCAATTACTGGTACAATACCTACGTCTTTGATGGACATTCCTACATAGGCTCGCGCGACATTGACACGTGATTGACACTCAGGGTATAGGCCCTCATCAAATTTTGTTATTATTGTGCGTTCACATTAACTTGACGCGTGAGAGAATTGGTAACACTGAGATATTTACTGTTACCATGTTAAATAAGAAATCATTCCCATTACTTGGGGAAAATAAAAGGATTGAGGGCTTGTTTAACCATCTTCCGATTAGGTCCAAAAGCTAATTCACATGTTATGTCCTTGTTACCAATTCTCTCACGCGTCAAGTTAATGTGAACGCACTGTATGCTATAATTTTAGTAAAGAGTAAATCGTAGAGGGAACTCTATCTACGGAGTAAATACTCTTTTATAACAAGACAGTTGACAGCATGTCGACCTCTTCACACTTTTCCTTAACATAATAAAAAAATCGGTCAAGCGTGTGTCGGGCCACGCGCACCGAAGAGTTCCGTAGTTGGCCGTCGACATATGCGGGCTTAGAAGAAGGGCTTTTAGCTGATAATAATAATAACTAGCGGAAAACATCGTGAGGAAACCTCAGTGTCCGAGGTATTCTACTACCTCAGCGCTTGTCATTGCCAATCTGCGGTGGGCACGCATGGTTTTTAAGCACATACTCTCAGCCTTTGCCCTGCAGTAGGAAGTTTATTGGCTACATAAAAAAATACATACATACTTATGTACATATGTAAGTTAGGGACCAGGAGGTCCCAAACTAGGATACCATGCGCTATGGTTACCACGCGAGGACATCCCTGAATCTTGGTAGGTACCTAGATTTTGCAATAATCACATATAAATGATTTCTCAATTGGTAGAGCGCTGGCACGGATAGCCAGAGGTTGCGGGTTCGAATCCCGGCATGGGTGAAATTTTTAGCCTCTAAATAGGTTTTTAAATGTGTCCTTAGCACGGGTTAGTGCATTAAAAATAAAAATAGTATAATCACTTATAAATGCATTAAAAATCTACAGACAGACGGACTTGTCGATATCAACCCTTTTATGTCCCCACTGCTGGGGAACGGGTCCCTGCCTGCATCGCAGGAAGGTTAGGCCATACTCCACGGGGGCCCAGTCCGGGTCGGTGGAGGATTGTAAGACAGTGGCGGGCCTTACGGTCAGAAGTTATCAAGCCGCCCATAAGGACTCTGACATGCCTTAAGGACTGCCATTACATGACAGCCGACACCAACGGCTTAGCGTGCCTTGTGAAGCACGGAAGCGCTCAGAAAAAGGCAACTAACGGTAGTCACGGGACGGTCACCCATCCTGCAGCTGACCGCGCCTGTTGTTGCTTAACTCAAGTGACTGATTCCAATCACTCGGTTCGACTAGGCCACGGGCGCTTGACGGACTTGTAGTTATAGTTAAACCTGAGATATACCTACGCCCATTAGCCTCGCTGAGGAACGTAAATACCTAAGCCACCATGGTCTCCTCACGGCCACTGTTGGTGAATGGTAATGCTACTACAAATTCACTAACGTAGGTACGAAACTTAGAGAACAAAGGTACATGCCGGGATTTGAACCCACGATCTCCCGAATGTGAGGACAGCGTTCTACCGATATGCCACCAGCGGCCTTCAACACAGTCATGTCGAAACGTTAAGGATTCCTTTGTTGACTACGGAATTCTAAAAAAAGCTTTAAAGTCATTACTACAGTTGAAGGCATGTCAACCTATACATTTTGTTGTAATTTCGCCCTTAACGTAACTAATTAGAGTGCACTCATGTGAAGGTTGATGTGCTGTCTACTGTACTTACGAAGGTATATATGTATGATTGACAGCACAGGGAACTAAAGGTTAGATAAAAAATAGTTTCCAGAGATTTACATACATTTATATTCTAAGAGATTTACCTATACATGCATTTATATTTTCTTATGTAAATAAGGGCCAGAGTGCTTAGTGCGATTTTTTTAACTACTCGATCGCGTTAACGTAAACTCATATTTCTATGGCATCGCGGAAGCGCCACCTAGCGACAAGTATGGAAATTAAAATTGCTGAGTGCGAGTTGTAATGGTTTACGTTGAGAAGTGAACACGTTTACCAGCCAAAACACGATTAGACCTACGCGAGTACGAGTTGTACTGTGACAGCGTTTTGCCAGTTCGAACGGTTAGCTTACTCAAACTCACTACTCAATGCTCGATTAACGCGGTAGTAAAGTTATTCGATTGGATCTGTCAAACTCATACTAAGCACTCTGTTGCTGAATTGAAAACGCTAAGTAAATAGTTAACAGTAGTGCTGTCCTTTCGAATTTCTCAGCAAAGAGCGTGACAGAAGGTTACTCAAATACTTAAGTAAATACTTATTTAAGTATTTACTACCCCCAATGCTGGCACAACCTTGCGCTATGGCGCTCATTAGGGGGAGGGCTATGTCCAGCAGTGGACTAATATAGCCTGAAGAAGAAGAAGCATTTACTTAGTGAATTCTCAACTCAGAAACTGGCCCTTAGACCTATATACCAACTCAAAGCCTTAGACGGAGTTTACACGTTCAGTCTGGCGTCAGTTCAGTCCGTGACCTTGATCAAGCTCGGGTTGATGCCAGACTGATGAAGCATCAAAATATTCGAACATCCGTCAGTCTGGTTAATCAGTCCACTGAATAGACATTCGGTCTGCCGTCAGTCTAACCAGACTGATGGAATTGACTGACGCCAGACTGGACGTGTAAACTTCGTCTTACAGCCGGTTCCTTGGGGGCTGATTAAAGTAGGTACCTAAGTAAGAAATGTTTATTCATAAACCATAACACCAAATAGACCATACAATATGAATGGCAACATAAAACGGAAGATTTAAATACACTTAACTAACATAGACTGTAATAATATACCTACAGTCTATTTATTCTTACTTGTCCAATTTAGTAAACAAGATTCTACCCTTAAACTGTGACTTTTTAGTCCAAAACTGCCATATTTCCATAAATGAAGTAACCTGGAACACTCTTTTAGATAACACGCTGCCAATTTTATAAACATAGTTCATGATAGTTCATGAATTTGCGAGAAAATGTCTAGTTTAGGCATCTAATCTCAATTTTAAGGTTAGAATCTTGTTTACTAAATTGGACAAGTAAGAATAAATAGACTGTACTAGATAGACTAACATGCAGACACAAACAGTTTATAACTATTATAATATTACATAGGTTGATGCCAATGTGTGTTATGGTTATAAAAAAGCCGCTGTCTCAGCATTGTCACGGGTTATAAGCCCGAGATCACTGGGTTTCTGACAGGGCCTGACTAGATTTATTAATGCTACGATCAAATGAAACTACGAATACCTAAGCACGATTTGATTTGATTGCTTGGTCAAATTAAATGCTTCGTCAATAAATCACAACTTTGAACAGTGCTCAAGAAAACGGTCGTCAGTGTTGTTACAGATTGACAGACTTGTATAACACAATTCCTTAAAATACTCCAAAAACGCTCACTGAAATAGGTACCTAGTCGTGGTGGAGATTTTACGAAAGAAAAATCGTAAACACTTAAGGCGCAATGGGATTCTAACAACCGCCACTACTTATGGAATAAAAATCATAACTTGTTTTATAATAACACGTTGTTTTCAAAAAGTTTACATGAAACATCTTAACCACTATGACAAATATTTTTAGAACATACAGCCTAAAACATAGTATCAAAATCCTAGGAGGATGATGATTTTACGTTCTGGGGCATTATTACGTAAGCATCCACTGAGTTGCGTGACTTTGGTTTTTACTTTTTCTAAGCTACTCCGGCTGTCAAATGCATACATTTTTTGACACTCAGAAGTCGTCTAAATGCTTCACTCGATAGAGTGGAGTGCTACGTAATAGGAGGGCTGGGCTGCATGTTCCAAACATAGTTATGTGACAGATATTAATATTATTGATGTTATTCTTTTTCGATATTCTTTTTTAAAAAAAGTGTTACAAAACCAAATGCTTTTTATTCCATTGGTGGCGCTAGTTAACACCGAAAAGCGCCTTAAGTCATCATCAACCCATTATGTCCCCACCGAGGGGCACGGGTCTCTTTCCTAAGGAAGGTATAGGCCATACCTACTTCACCACGGGGGCCAAATCCGGATTGGTGGAGGCTTGCAAGACTAGTGGCTGGACTTACTGTCAGAAGTTTTCATTAAAGCATTAAGCTCTCCGCATTGTACGAATTTATTGTGCAACAAAGTATTAATAATAATAAGTTTTCAAGCCGCCCTAAGGCCTCTGACTTGGCTTAACGACTGCCATCTATCGGCGGCAGCCGGCACCAACTGCTTAACGTGCCTTGCGAAGCACGGAACTGCTCGGAAAAATGCCACTGGCGTTAGTCAAAGACGGCATCCATGCACTGAATGCGCCCTGTGTTGCTTAACCTACGTGATCGTTTAAGATCGCTCAGGCAGCCGGGGCTACGAGCGAAAACGTCTTTAATTTTGTGGAATCGTGTTTTCATAAACAAGGCCATGAGTATTTATTCTCAGGCCGATAAGTGCCTACCGAGTAGAAATCCCACCCATAGTTCCTACAAATACCATAGCTAGACCCACTTGAAGAGCGACCGGATGAACATTCACTTCAATGAATAACAAAAACGACCAATCCAACGATACCTCTATGGTACAAGCCAGAAAAAAATGTACCCCCAACCATTGTCTATGCCCCAACCTAAACTCTAGAGCGTATAGAGTAGAACTATAGATCAAGGCACAGTGTAACCGATTTTACGTCGGTGAATATTATTTGTTTGTGTGCGTGAATGTCGCCACAGTAAAAGTAAATTGCCATAATGTGGGGTAAAATATTTCAGTCGTTCATAGTCCATGAATAAAAATGCAGTTTTAGCTTTGAATTTTATTAATCATACAACATGTCTGACACTTGTTTGTAAAACGTAGCAAACGTTTAACAAACAATTGTCATTTTGTATAATAAAAAACACGTTTTATTTTACACGTTTAATTTTTACAATTTAAGGCGCTTAGGGACGCTATCTAGGACCACCAATGGAATACAATCATAAACGTTTTATTAATACGTTTTTTTCATATAAAAATTCACCATATAAAAATTCTTTCGAAGACTACCTCAGACCACCAAAATGTACTTTTTGTCGAAATGTAGAGAGCATATTCGAGCAATTGATGTAGGTGACCAGTTCTCTCTTCTAAATGCTAGCACCCATTTTTCCAGAACAGGACAATTTTTAAGAAATCTGGAATAGAAACATTGCTAATATTAATAAATATTTTAATACATTAAAATATAAGAAGTAATAACTTTAGTACTCCTTATTATTCGCGATACTCATACATAGTTGTATATCAAACGGGTCGATTATTTATTAGGTAAATAAGGCAATTACGATTTAACTAATAAACAATCGCGGCTAGACGGTATTGTACGAGATTCATTGATACAAATTTAAATATTAATTCTATACTGATTCAAGGGCACATTGCTTGCGGCAGAATGCACAAAAAGACTTGACCGAAAGGGTTCTTGCGATAAATTCGAGCTGACACATTTTCTGCTGAGTGGAATGAATGCTGAAAAATTATATGGGCAACAAGCCACATAGGAAGGCGATGCAGCTATCTAACAAAGCATCAGGATATTATATTTGATAATTCAATGCTGTAGCCATAACGTTTCTGTGTCTATTGTTTTGATTATAGATTTGATATCAACCCTTATATGTCCTTATCCCTGGGGCACGGGTCTCTTCCTGCATCGCAGGAAGGTTAGTCCATACTCCACCACAGGGGCCAAGCACGGGTTATAGTTTTAGGTACATTGATTTTTAATAACGATACATTAAGTATTAAAGATTCATAATATATTTTGATTACGTTTAAAACTTAATATCTGTACAAGGACAAGCAGTCGAAGTCTGGGACTTCGAGTTAAGTAATGATCACGCAGCGTTGCCAGATATACAATTTAAATCGTATTCATACGATGTTTTACATTTATTTTGCATGTACGATCCAGGGGCAGAAATCGTACGTAAACATACGACTTTTTTTAGATTTCATTCAACCAAAGTACTAATACCAACATAGCACGTCACTATTTATTCTTTTACTTACTAAGTACCAACCCTTAAGGTAAATGTAACTAATGTAAGACGTTGCCGGTTATTCGTATTTGTGACACAGATTATGAACGCTGCTTCAGTTCAGTCAATTTTATTGAAACAAAGATCCCAAATAGGCTGAGCAATGAAACTGTAAACGGCATACTTTTGGCAAAACAACATATTAAGCGCTATGGGTGTTGCATGGATTTTTCTCCAACAAGAGAAATGTTAAATAATATTAACATCACAGAAAAACCATTTACGGGGATAAATAAAAACCTAAAAATTGTGTCTTTATGTTTCATCGATTGTTTCCTTTAAGTAATAAAACAAAGGATTTCAATACGTACTGTTTTTTTAGCAGCCTTCTTAAGGAATACTACTTTGTATTTACCCATCGTACGATCGCTTATTCAAAACGTCTGCCAACACGGTCATCACGTAATGATCGGGATTTTCGACATAAACGGATGGCAACATTTTTTTACTCTTCGGTTTTGTAGGTTAGGAAAGTTAATTCTATTAAATTGCTTTTCTTACGGACTAGTTGCAAAGCTACTAATTAAAACTTAACTAAAATACTCAACACAAGGCAACTTTGGGCTTAACACTAATTGAAACACAATCATTACTTACCTATGAAAGGAAACTTCCCCCAAAGCTCTTTCTATACGATTTCTGCATACGAGTACACTACAATTCACCATACTTTCTCTATTTAGGTCACTTTTAATATATCATTTCACGAATACACGGTTGCTCTTCGAAACGGCTAGCGTAGCGTTAAATATGATTACATTTTCAAAATCTTGTCGTTTGTTTGCCTCCAGAAACGTCAACTTGACACTGGGGGCAAACAAAAAAAGTAGTTACACTTTTGCTGTTTATTCTATCTCTTTCTCACCCATGATCGCTACGAAGTTTGTTTCATTTAAAACTTGTATATGTGCGCTGTGGCTTGCTCTATAGTTTTACTCCCTACGCTCTAGAGGCTGTACGTAATTAAAAAAAAGGTTTAAAAACCTATTTAGAGGCTAAGAATTTCACCCATGCCGGGTTTCGAACCCGCAACCTCTGGCTATCCGTGCCATATTGCGGGTTCGAATCCCGGCATGGGTGAAATTTTTAGCCTCTAAATAGGTTTTTAAATTTGTCCTTAGCACGGGTTAGTGCATTAAAAATAAAAATAGTATAAAAAAACGGTTTTAAGGACTTTATTTTACCGTTTTATCGGCGTGATTTTAATCCTAAATCAATATAATTTTAATTTAATTTTAAAAACCTATTTAGAAGCTAAAAATTCCACCCATTAGCCATTAGCTCAGTTGGAAAGAGCACTGGCACGGACAGCCAGAGGTCGCGGGTTCGAATCCCGGCATGGGTGGATTTTTTAGCCTCTAAATAGGTTTTTAAAATTGTCCTTAGCACGGGTTAGTGCATTAAAAAGAGTATAAATTTAATTTTAATTAATATGTTTTAACATACTAGCCGTATTTGAGCTAAACCGCGGACAGACAGACTGGTGGACGGACTACGGAGCCCTAAAGTCGTCTACGGAGCCCTAAAAAGGGTATTTTATTCCATTTTATTGTTGTAGGTAAGGGTGATGGAATCAAGCTCTTGTAATTTCCGAGGCAGGTATGAGACGTCCGGGTACAAGCTTTGGTTATAAAGCGATCTGAAAGAAACTGGCGTCGAAGATGAAGAGGCGGATCAACGGCTTTAACTTGAAGTCGTTGGCTTGAACTTGAAGGCATTAGGTAGTCGGTGTCGATATTTTCATACAAGACGCAAACATTTGTATTGAATGCGATCTACCTAACTTAACTAGGGAGTAGGGATGTTCTATTCATTGGCTCCAGGGCGAAACAACCGTAATCGATAACGCTTCTAATCAGAGCATTATATACTAATTTAAGGCTAAAGGGAAGAGACTCATGCCTAGTCGAACGGAGTGATTAGAATCAATCACTTGAGTAACGCAACAGGCGCGGTCAAGTGCAGGATGGGTCACGGTCCCGTGACTTTTGCTTATAGTGGCATTTTTCCGAGCGCTTCCGTGCTTTACAGGGCATGTTAAGCCGCCAGTGTCGGCTGTCATGTAATGGCAGTCGTTAAGGTATGTCAGAGGCCTTGTGGGCTGCTTGATGCTTGCCACTTCTCCACCAAACCGGACGCAGGTTATGCCATACTCCACCCCGTTGTGGAGTATGGCATAACCTTCTTGCGACGCAGGAAGAGACCCGTGCTCCAGCCTAATGGTTATACCTATTCTCTTTGGCCCCACGATACTTTTTAAGCTCGTCGAAAAATATTTCAAAATGCCTGCTCTCGTATCGTGATTGCAAGTAAGGATGCACCTAGAACCGTTTACTTTGTTTATTTTTCTTTATGTAGGTATCCCCTCAGAACAATAACTGAGTGTATCGCGTGTAAAGAAAATAAATATCTGCAGCTTCTTCAGCGTCCATCTTGTAAATGTTTCGATGGAACCGCAACGTTATCCTATCCGCACTTGTGATCCGCACTCTCGCCATGGTGTTCTATGACTCTCGCACGGCACTGTCTAATTTGTGCGGCTAACCCACGGATGTCATGGGCTAACCGGACACGGACAGTGCGTTGATGCGTTGCGTTGCGTACGATTCCTTCAGAGTGTTCAAGCTTCAAACAAAAAAATGAGTAATAGATAATATTATTACGCTATAAAATCGCGAATCACTGCCATTTCATTTTGTGTTCTCGTAAGACGTGTATTTTTAATCAAGTAGCATAACAATCAGCTATTTCTGAAACTTAGATGGAGATGGCGCCCCACGACAATTTTGGTTCAAGTAGTTTTTGTAGTTTCAGTAGAGATGGCGTTATAAATTTAGTTCATATCCTGGAAATAGATGTCACTAAAGATAAAGTGATTTCAGATAATAAGGATGCCACACCTAAGTCCTTTGCCTGAAATAAATCATATTTAGGTTCGTCCATGAACGGGGCTTTTAAAACTACTTTTATACAGTTAAATATTTTTTAAAACTGTTTTTTAAAACAATAATTATCTTACAAAAATTAAATAGGTATTTTATTTTATTAATTTCTTTTAGTTCGCTAAGGGATTTCTTTAAAGAAACTAACATCTTAACAGTTGCAAGTCAATACATTTATGAAAACATTATGTATGTTAGAAAAAATCTCAACAATGGGCGTTTTTCCTCACAGATAAATTCTGTGGCAATAACTGTCAAATTCGGTCTATTATCTGTGGTTTCCTTACAAACCATAGAGCAGTGCACGGAGTTTGACAGTGGTTCCAACTATATTTGACATAAGGAAAAATACCCGTTACGGAAATATTGATAGCAATCATAATAAAAAAATAAATTTAAATAAACATAAATTGTCCTTTCCACGGTTTGCAAAAGTTAATTACACGATTTGCAAAAAAAAAAGATAAAAAAGATAAAAAACGTTTATTGCCATTATAAAAAGTACATCATATAGGTACAGACCCCCACACTAGGCTGTGCCTGTCCCGTGGGGGATGGAAGTAATAATTAACCATTTATATATGTACGGCTACAGAGTTTTATGACAATTAAATTTTATCTTATGAGCTAAATGAAAATTAAATAAATCAAAAAGGTATGCAAGTACTAAGAAAAATCTATGAGGATCAATAACACAACTTCAAATAATTTATATACCTACTCACAAACAGAAAAAAGTTAATAGTTTGCGATATATTATATATTTATGTGTGTGGTGTTTATGAGTGTGTGTGTGTGTGTGTGTGTGTGTGTGAGTGTGTGCAATTTTCAGAGAGTACTCAACTGTTATTTAAATTAATAATTACATCCGAATAATTAATTACAAAAAAATAATTACAAAAAAGTTAATAATTACATCCTTTATGGGGCACTGTATACAGTTCTATAATAAGTTCTATCCGATTTACAGCCGATGCCCGTGTTAAGCATACTTTGTGCAAAAAAGCATATTATAACATTAATGATTATTTGGAAGATACAATTTATGATTTGGACTCAAGAGATTAGGGAAGTTCTATTATTCCTGCGAAGTGCCGGTGTTCTGCGCTGTATTGGTAGCAAAGACACTTGCGAGAGATCTCAATTTTCAACATCAGTTGCAATTGCAACTGTTGATACCTACTGATGATGACGAGGACATTGATATTTTGTTTCACTGATATCTTATTATTCCGCACAAGATCAGGTGGGTGATAGATTATGAAACATTTAAGTGAATAAACATTTTGATTCATACGTTAACATTTTAATTTTGCATATTTCGTAAAAAGTTGGCATATTTTCGACATCTATCTCGCATATTTTGTAGTTTCTGAGTTGGCAACACTGAACCTAATCTAGCAAAACAATAGTAGCCGTGGCGTCTGCGCTCGTAAAAGTTAATAAATCTTTTCTTTGCGTCTGCGCTGTATACATTTGGCTCCTGTTTTATTTAGTTTTTGGATTGCTGTTTTCCGTTGAGTTGAGCTATTGTTCCTCCGGCTATTACATCCAGAAATTGCGTTAAGAAAAAGGACTGTGTTGTTACAGATACAAGGAATTTGAAAGTCGACGGTGGCTGTGCACTCCCAGCACAGAATTAATAAATTTAATATCAGATGCAAGACATCATTGACCACATTTTGAAAAAGAGAATTTAAATAAACCAAATTTAAAAGAAGTCATTATCATTAGAACTGCCTTGATTACACTTGTAGATTTTAATTTTATTCAGTGTGTGGAACATAAAGAAAAAGTAACCGATTATTTAATCAATACGGTGAGCAGGTTTTTTATCTTCCACTATTGTAAAAATATAAATAAGATTTTAACTGGGAGGAGGGACGTCGATGAAAATGAAAATTATAAATATCAAATAAAAGCCAAAAAATACAATCAAAAATGTTTTAAAAGAAAGAAATAAAAAATTGATTTTACTTGGAGTTTTCTTTATTTAAAAACTAGAAAATAAATCTACAAATAATAAATTTTTGAACCTATACGGGTACCTATATAGCGTATTTGCGTACCTATAGCTATGTTTATATGGTAATGTAGTAATGAAACATGGTATCAGATGGCGCTAGTTACGCATTACCGATTTTATAGTCGGAGTTTGGTCTCTATTTAGGTAATGTACTCTGTGGATTCCTTGGCGACTGATTTTAAATGAAATTGGTTGGCCAGCATCTGGCAACACTAATAAATAACCACCAACCCACAGAACACACATACCAACCAACCAACCAATTATAATTGTTCTGTGCACCAAAATAACAACTTGATTAAGGCTTAAGGACTCTGTATCCAATAGCCAATAAACGAAGTGCCTAAAAACTTGGAAAATATTTTATGTAATCCTAATTATTTTAATTATATGTATAAATTTATATGTAATTCAGTAGGAAAATTGTAAACCATCCTTAGTACCTAATAATAATTAAGCTAGGCTTAAGGACTCTGTATCCAATAGCCAATAAACGTTTAAAAAAAAAAACAACTTGATTAATGTCATTCATTCATTCATGCAGGGATGTATACGTGTCATAATTATGGTACATGTACCATAATTCAGTTGTTCGTAACATGTACCATGATACATCCATTATGGTACGCGAAAGTACCATAATTTTGCCATTTTTTGATCACAAGCACTTTTGCATCACACATTATCATCTTTCGCTTTTGCTGTTGACGAGTTTTTTTTTTTTTATATACCGATATCTAGCAACACTAAAAAATCATTCATTCATTTCGTGCAGTAAGTTGATAAGAACGTTCATATCTGTGATAGTTTTTGTAGTCTGTGGATTGTAAGTGAACTTCACGGGTGACTTTTTGGCGGGAAGTCAATTTGAGCGGTCGATTTAAATTTTCTTACCAATAAAATATAAGTTATTCGGCATTTAATAACTCATTTCGACAGTAAATAATTAAAAACTTGTCGAGAAAGGATGGGGGTCCAAAGTGACAGGGAGGAGGATCCCCCCGAGCGCAAGCGGCGTTTCAAGGAAACCGTACCAACAAAGGATGGTATGTACAACATGTACTTCAAAACGAATTACACAAGGTTATTCCTTGAAAATAACTCCAGCGACTACACAGTCTATGTTGAGTCCAAAGATCGAGACAAGTTAGGGAACAGAAACCCTCTTAAACTGACGCAATTGTTCATGGACAATGTAAAGGGTATTACAGGAGTCATCAGGATCAATGCGTATAAAATTGGAGTATCCTTCACAAAAGCTGCAGCAGCTAATGGATTTTTAAAGCAGGAAAAAATTCTGAATTATCACAAGCTCCGCGCCTTCATCCCTGCCCACTTAGTGGAGAGAGTGGGAATAATCAAACATGTACCAGTAGACATTTCGAATGAGGATATCTACAAGAGCCTTTCTTGCGATGCAGAAATAATATCGGTGAAACGCTTCATGAAACGAGATGCTGAGAAAAAGCTACAGCCAATGACCACAGTGACAATTACCTTTTCGACCACAACGCTTCCTCAATATGTGTGCCTGAAGCTTTTCAGGTATCCAGTCTTCACATATGTACCACCACTTGTGCAATGCTACAGGTGCTTTAAGTTCAACCACAGCGCAAAACACTGCAGAAGTGAACAGATGTGCTCATCTTGTGCTGGTCAGCACTTATACAAAGAATGTATGACGGACCAAATTACATGCATTAACTGTGGCAAAGATCACCTTGCCATATCCAGAGATTGCCCAATAAAAAAACAAAAAATGGAAGAGAAACGCAGCAAAATATTGAACCAAAATCGGTCATTTGCCTCTGTGGTAAGTAAGGTGGATTTCTCACCTTTAAGAACAAAAAACATGTCACCAAAAATTACTCCCAAAGAAAATGTAAGCAACCCTAATGTTGAGAAAGTTGATGTTGCTAGCAAAAAATTCGATATCGAATCAATTGCTTCTAATGAAATAATTTTAAATGCTATTGTAAAGTCCTTGGTTTCCTTGGCTAACTCGAATGACTCCATTACCATGGGTAGAATAAAAGATGTATTCCTGAAGAACTTAATTTAATTATGGATAATAGTTCACATTCAATTCAGAATATCCCGAATAATAAATCTTTTCTTACCATAGCACAGTTTAACATACAGAGTGTTAATAACAAGAAGCCATTGCTTATAAATTTTTTATCAGAAAATGACATAGATATTTGCTTATTAAATGAAACTTGGTTAAAACAAACAAGTAATTTTTATATATCTGGTTACCATGCAATTTTACAAAATGGACCTAATGGCTATGGAGGTGTAGCGATTTTAATAAAAAACTCATTTAAATATACCAAAATTAATACTCCTTACTATGATTTTTTACAAACAGCTGCTATTAATTTAAAAACTAGAACTGGTAATTTGTCTATTGTATGTGCCTATAGTCCTCCAAGAGGTGGGCGTTTCAAGTGTAGGAGATTAAAGCAAATACTTGATAGTTTGCCTAAACCAATTATGCTTTCAGGTGACTTGAATGCACATCATGTTGCTTTTGGTTGTGTCTCCAGTAATTCTCGAGGTAATGACATTTTCAACTTAATAGATGAGTGTGATCTTTGCATATTAAACACAGGCTTTCCAACTACAGTTGGTACTATTCATCACAATCAATCAGCTATTGACAAATCGTGTGTTAGTCCTCATGTGGCTCCTTTATGTGACTGGAGGGTGCATGACAATCCCATGGGCAGTTATCACTTTCCAACTATAATTAATATTCAAACTTCTGTTGAAAAATTTGAGGTAGCATCTCCATCTGATCGTTTCATTTATGGTAGAGCTGACTGGTCCAAATATTTATCTGAAAGTGAAACAAAATTTGATAACATAGTTTTAGATTCTCATGATCCACTTGTTATGTACAATAATTTTTGTAACAAATTAGATACCATTAGAAATGAATGCATCCCCAAATTTAAAGGTAGGATAAATCCTACTAAATTAAGAAAACCGGTACCTTGGTGGGATAGTGACTGTACTGCCGCAGTTAAAAATAGTAAAGAATCATTACATCACTACCGGCTTTATCCCACAATTGATAATTTCATACAATATAAAAAAACGGATGCAATTAAAAAGAAAATATTGTCTGAAAAAAAGAAGGATGGATGGAGAAAATTATCTGAGTCTTTTAATAGATATACACCAGTAAGCATAATTTGGAATTATATACGCAAATTCAAAAGAGTTACCTGTCGTAAATCATCCAGAAATGATGAATGGATTCCTTCCTTTTTGAATAAATATGCTCCACCTTCCCCACCTGAAAAAGAGATAGACACAACAAGGTTAAAAAAAAACCTTTGATACAATTGGTAATATTGAAAGTAGCTTTCTCTCTGAACCATTTACACTTTCTGAATTGAATGTAGCTTTAAAGTCTAGGAAAGATACTAGTCCAGGTCTTGATGACATAATATTGGCCTTTTTTTTTTTTGCATCTACTTAATGAGATGATTTATACAGCGTCCAGTGGTATCTTCACTCACACTAGATGGGTGACATACCCTATAAATTAATAAGTAACCTTCATCCTAAAGCTCAAGACATGCTTTTAAACATTTATAATTTATTATGGAGTCAGGATCTCATTCCAGAAACCTGGAAAACACAATGTGTTATACCAATTTTAAAACCTGAAAAACCTGAAAATGATTGTAACTCTTACAGACCAATATCTCTGTCATCTTGTGTAGGTAAATTATTTGAATGTATGCTTAAGTTGAGACTAGAATGCTATACTGAAAGAAATAAAATTTTACCTGAGCAACAGTTTGGTTTCCGCAGAGGTAAAAGTGCTTCAGAGAATTTCACTTCTCTTATTGTTGACATTAAGAACTCTTTTCACAGTCACTCGTATACAGCTTGTGCTTTTCTTGATGTAAGTGGTGCATTTGATAATGTTAATCCAACCATACTCGTACAGATTCTCAGAGATGTTGGTGTGCCTGGCAAAGTCTGCAAATGGATTTTTAACTTTTTATATGACAGAACAATGTATGTCAAATTCAATAATATTTTACATGGACCACAACATGTTTATAAAGGCACCATGCAGGGATCTATAATATCTCCTTTGCTTTACAGCCTATATACTTCACAAATAAATTCTTTTGTAAATAATGCTTCTGTGAAATTTCTGTTATTTGCAGACGATATAGTTGTATATAGTGTAAATAAAAATTTGAATATTGCTGTAAATAATTTAAATGATGGACTATCTCAGGTCCACAGGTCCACGATAGTTTAAACCTAAATATTAATGTCAATAAGAGTAAAGCTATGATATTTACAAAAAAATTTTTAGATATGAAAGATGTTCCTTCTGTATTATACAATAATAATACATTGTCTTGGGTAAAAGAAAAGAAATTTCTTGGTATATATTTAGATTGTAAACTTAGTTTTGAAACTCATATTAATTATATTGTAAAGAATGCATGCAAATATTCTACGAAGCCTTGCTGGTGTTCATTGGGGTTCTGACCCTAAAATACTATCCATGTTATACAAAAGCATTGTCAGAAGTCACTTTGACTATAGTTGTTTAGCGTATATGAATGCAAATATTAGTTATTTAAGAAAGCTTGATGTAATACAAAATAAAGCTTTAAGAATAATTACTGGAGCTATGTGCTCAACTCCTATCAATGCTATGGAATCTGAAGCATGCATTATGCCTTTGAAATTTAGGAGACCTCAAATTGCTCAGAAATTCTGCCTTAAATTATTGGCTACTGATAATAAGTTTGTTTTAAACAGAATTTTACCTTCTAGTGATTTAGCTGAATTTATATTGAATAAACATAATATAAATGTCCAAGAAATGGTTATGGACCAAGTTCCACAATTGTTAAAGGTTACTTTGAGTGTCAAAAAGTTGTGTAAAAATGTATATAGTTCCAACCTACCAATGTCAAATATTGATTATAAAACCCTGGTCAATGATACTGTTAAGGTTGACTTAAAAAGAGTTAACAACCAATGTGAATTTTCACAATACTTAAATGATCAAGGTAGTGTTTATAAGTTGTACACTGATGGGTCAAAGAGTTCCGATCTAGTAACTTCAGCCTTTTATGATTCCCAAGAAAAATGTACCAAATGTTTTAAATTAGACCCCCAGTGTAGTGTATTCACAGCAGAATGTTATGCTATATATTGTGCACTTAAACATGTAAATAGTTCAAAATGTTTGATTGTTTCTGACAGTAGAAGTGCCTTACTTTTACTATCTCAACAAAACAGTTATTTTAGATATAATGTAAATTACATAATTTTAGATATTTTGAAGATGATAGAAATGTTAAAACACAGAGGCAAATGCGTCATATTTAAGTGGGTACCCGCTCATAGTGGTATCACAGGAAATGAAATAGTAGACAGAGCTGCTCGAGGTGACTTTAATGAGGACAATTCTTCATTAGTTAACGTCCCTTTCACCGATTACCACCATAAGCTAAATGAAAATGTAAAAGAGTTATGGCACGAATACTGGAAGATTATAAGTCTGGAGAAAGGGAAATGGTATACTAAAATACAGATCATCCCGCCGCCAAGACCTTGGTATAATAAGCATCAGCAAGCTAATAACAGGAACTATATAACTACCATCAACCGTCTGAGATTTGGTCACTGCAGAACCCCGGCTCATTTAGCAAGATTGAAGATTAAATAAAACAACAAATGTGAATTTTGTACCAGTGAGGTCGCTGACCTTGAACATATCGTAATGAAATGTCAAAAATTCAGTAGGAAAATTGTAAACCATCCTTAGTACCTAATAATAATTAAGCTAGGCTTAAGGACTCTGTATCCAATAGCCAATAAACGTTTAAAAAAAAAAATAACTTCACAGGTGAATTTTCAAAAAAATGAACTTAGTCAGAAGTAGCGAAAAGCACAGACTAAAAAGAAAAAAGCGAGTAGAGTGTTTGTTTGAACAATTTATGAAAATTCGAAGAA
Source organism: Yponomeuta sedellus (assembly GCA_934045075.1). Lineage (NCBI taxonomy): Eukaryota > Metazoa > Arthropoda > Insecta > Lepidoptera > Yponomeutidae > Yponomeuta > Yponomeuta sedellus. The sequence goes on from OW203743.1 coordinate 13,518,108, forward strand.
ATTTTAATACTTTAATTAATAGGACCTGCCTAATTTATTAAATCTGTTAGAGTTTTCCTACCCGTACCTTATTTTTTTCAAAAATACCATAATTTTGAGCGTCTGGTGCCATAATTCAAAAGTTGGCATCTAACATCCCTGCATTCATGGATTCACGAATGAAAATAACTCACAAACAAATTAGACAACAGACAATGAAATGTAATGTATATTAATGTCAGATTAAACAGGTAATTAATATTTGTGTTGTAGAGGTGTAACGTTACTCTTACTTTCATTTTACATGTATTAGGGAAAATATAAATCTAAAAGAAATCATGAAAATCCAACGGAGAACTTGACCTAACTAACCTAAAAATATTTGCAACTGGTGAATTGCGTTATCAACAGAATGTGATGTGACACGTATAAATAAACATTCAAGATAAAAACTCCTAGAAAACCTGGTTGGTGGGTAAAGTCCTAAACAGTTACAGTAAAAAGTTTTTGTATGAATGCTTACATGCAAAAACGTTTTGGCGTAGGTACCTATTGAAAGCGGTGACGTAACCCTCTAAAAGTTTTTATTAACACTCGTTAGTAGACTAACAATAAAGTTTTCAATCACCTAACAAATAGTCAAGTGCCTACTACCAGCTATCTTAAGCTTAAAAAATGTCTATTGAGATGTCGCCCCCGCCTATAACGACGCAGCCACGCATTTACTCGGCACTAAGTACCAATACCAATCCTCAGAAAGAAGGCTGTCAAGAAATCCAGAAGAAAGAAATGCCCTCATCATCTGTTGAAATAGATGAAACCATTGATTGCTGCTTTTCTGTAGCCAGCGCTGTTGTGGATACAGCTGAACCAGAGGATACAACGAATGATGACTGCTCTTGCTTCTGTGAATGAAAGTACTAATCGTCTCTTGTTTTTGTGAATACCAGTAGTGCAATGTTAAAACGGTAAATAATAAAAAATTAAAAAAAGGAAAACACTTTCATAAAAATGACGTCCTCAGTTATAACATCACAGCCAGCCATTTATGCGCCACTGAGTTCAGAAATTGATCCTTCGGAGACTAGGAAGAGAAATGAGACCTACCACTCATCGGATGGAGTAAGTGATAGTGCCGAATGTTGCTGTGCTGCCACGAATACAGCGACCAATACTGGTGACTGTTTTTGTGGTTATTTACTGTGCAACTTTATTCTGAGACCGATTGGAGAATTTTTCCAATGTATCGGTGAGTGTACGGAGTCATTTTTTGATTGCTGTGCTAGTGGGCTTAGCGCTTGCTGTGAGTCTTAAAAAGTATACTTGCAGCTTGGGCGTTTGAATTACCTCTACAGACCGATACAATATCTAAGCTTGATCTGCTCTTGAATGTTTAGGTAAAATACACTATGGGTGGGTTTCTGAATTGAGAATTTCTTTATATAAATACTTAAGTACAGTGCAACACAAGAAATAAGTTCCGCGGATGTACCTGTGCAGATGACCAAATTTTGGATGTGCGGCAAGTTGATCGACCAATCAGGTTTCATTTTATGGCAGGCCGCGCGCCTTTGTTGCTATTGGTTGATTCAACATCTTCGATGCAGGTGTCTATTAGTTTGGAAATATTAGCGTGGGCGAAATAGCGCTACTGCGACAATCAATTCTGCACCTTAACTGTATCGGTTAAAGATCATGTTGAATGTACTTATAGCTTCGGGTACTTTCGTTAAACTTCTTCCTAGTCTGCGCGAACGAACATTCCCGAAGGGACTTTTATGGTGTGTAGTTACTGTAACATTCTGTCACACTCTTTTCTAAGAAATTCGAAGAGATAGCACTAAAGTTAACTATTTACTTAGCGAAATACTCAATTCTGAAATTGTCCCTGGGTCTCTTTAATTAAGTAGAATAACATTAGGCAGCTAGGGCAGGTGTACTAAAAAAAAACTCAAGATCTTTTTTAAGTATATTTATTTTCACACTGCTCACAAACACATAAAATGACTAGATTGAGTAAAGACAACTTTATTAAGAAGTTAAAATGTATAGAGCTGACATAATGCTTCAATATGGAGAAAAAACGCAAAAATACTTAAATATTATGTGCTATTTGATAGCTAGATAAATTCTGTTTTGTGTGTTATATGTAACGTACAAAAATAAATTTCGTATAAGTAATTAAAAAATAACAATAAAAGTATCTTCAAAACTATGTCTTCCAGACAAACTGAGAATGGTCAGGACTAAATATACCAGATAAAATATTCCCTGAACTTACAAACTACTAAAATATTTGTGTTGTAATATTGATTATAATGTCAGCTCCCAACACTATTTACTTATTGATAATATATATTTAAATGGAGTATTTAGACACTGACTAGAAACATCCAATAGATTTTAAATAGTAATAGAAGAAAATGTCCTACCTAGTATAATAATGTTTACAACAAATCTAAGAATAATATGAATAGATTAAGGCTGTTCTTACGTAGAGCATGCTATCTCGATCGCACAATTTTGCATATATAATGTGTATAAATTACTAAACTTTTGATGTTGTCTGATGCATAGTTTTTCATTGAGAAACGTTGTTTCCCAAATTATTAATTGTGAAATCAAAACCTCTCAATCAAAATCTACTTACAGGATAAGGGAAATTTGTCCGCAATTTAATCAAACCTGCAGATCACAGATATCAAACATAATCATTTTACAATCACTACAAATGATAAAATGTACAAGCGACGCAGCAATCGCTCGTAGCCCCGGCTGCCTGAGTGATCTTAAAAGATCACGAAGGTTAGGCATGGATGGATGATCGTCTATGACTAACGCGTGTGGCATTTTTCCGAGAGGGTCCATGCTTCAGGAGGTACGTTAAGCAGTTAGTGCCGACTACCGTCGATAGATGGTAGTCGTTAAGCCAAGTCAGACCCCTTAGGGCGACTTGAAAACTTCTGACAGTAAGACCAGCCACTACTCTTGCAAGCCTCCATCAATCCGGACTTTACCCCTGTGGTGAAGTATGGCCTATACCATCCTTAGGAAAGAGACCCGTGCCCCTCGGTGGGGACATAATGGGTTGATGATGATGACGCAGCATGCTCCACATAAGAACAACATTATCCATAAGTACTATGCAGAATATATGCTCATCTGATGACTGATACACATTACTGATTTTGTACCTAAATTGAATATTAACAAATCTCAGCTGAGTAAGAGTGAGTATTTTTATACTTTTTTTATTATAACAATAACAGTGATTTAATATTAAGAAATAAGTGTTTTTTTTTTTAAGTCTTATACTAATCTATGAAGTGGACAGGTTTTGAATGCTAAGAACTATTAAATATTCAACTTTATGAAAATTTTATATTTTCAATATTATACGAGATACATAATTACTATGATCAGGTATTTTACGTAGTTTTTACCTTGTGTTTATAGCTTTTTCTATTTAAAAGTAATCAGCGAGGTACATTTACTTTATTATTAAAATAGACTGTTAAGTACAAGTGCCAATGATACCATTTTTTTTTTGTTTTAGTGTTAAATAGTCTACTTAACAAGTTACCGCATGTTTAACTTAAAAAAAATAAGGCAGGTAAAGGAGGGCTATGAAATGGAACTCATGAAATATTGTTTTTCCTAATCACTCATTATTATGTTGTGAAAATAAGAACTTACGAATAATATTACCTAGTAAGTGCCCACGCATATTATAGCTTTATTAGCTATAACTAATTGAAAAAATCATAAGTGAAAATAAGAAAGATTTTATAGAGTGTTAATGGGAACTTTTAAGCCGCGTTTACACGGTCTTAGTGTGCTCGGTCCGAGTGCGCCATCCGGATAAACGAATGCTTCAGATTGGCTATTTTGGTGTTGTCACGAAAAACCGTCCAATCAGAAGCATTACTTTACTCGGATGGCGCACTCGGTCCGTGCATACTAAGACCGTCAAAACCTGGCTTTAATAACCTAGAAACGAGAGCCAATAACCTACGACTTTGGCCAGGTTTTCACGGTCTTAGTATGCACGGACCGAGTGCGCCATCCGAGTAAAGTAATGTTTCTGATTGGACGGTTTTTCGTGACAACACCAAAATAGCCAATCAGAAGCATTAGTTTACTCGGATGGCGCATTCAGACCGAGCGCACTAAGACCGTGAAAACCACAGGCTTAAAACAGTGAAATCTATAAAGTATCCGGTTCTCGGTCTGTATGTATAATTTTTATATTTTTTTGCACTAATTACATTGTAAATGTACAAGGGCGTGCTTAATGCAAGAAGCAACAGTTTTTCAGCAAACCTTTGGTGTTGCAAAGACTGGCAAAGGGGTAGGTCCTAGGTTCTAAAAATAGCTTGGTATGATCATTATTGGGAATTATGGTGTTCACATTTGGCAATAAATATTTTAGGAGAATATACAAAGTTTTTCTTCCTATAATTTATTTTTTCTAATATTTCATGAGGTTCTAATCCAACAATGGGCATTGTCCATTGTCCATATTATAATTATAATACACTTTTGTGTTTTATTTTACATACTTAAATTGTGTAGCATTTAATGCAGTGTTTACTAACAATTATGTAATAATTACGTACAGAATTTACTCTAAGATTATTCTTTTGTCTCTTTGATTGATAGAGATACGTACAAAGCATTAAAACTAAAGTATGTAAATAAACTTTGGTTACAGATGATATTATCCTAATCGGAAACACCAGCAAATAAAATACTAGAAGTACTTAGTACAATTAACTGAACTATGAAAAAGTCTAAATAATGTCAATGTAATTTTGTTTATAAAACCAACTGCTATTAAATGCGAAAAACCTTTTATGCCACACCTGGCAATAAAGTGGCTTTGGCCAAGTGTAGACATAAAAAGATGTACACAACACTGGAGGTAATAAAGAAAGCTCTCGATCGCATATTTACGTCCCTCGCTTGCAGCTCGGGCCGCAAACTTCTGCGATCTCGGCCTTTCTTTGTATTATCATCCTATTTTAATAAAGTTGCTCTGTACTAAGTACGTACTGTTTTAATAAAGTTGCTCAAAAAGTGGCGGATTACAGGGACGTATAGCGTGCGGGAAGTGGGCGTGCTTTTTTTACCTTTCCCGCACTCGTGCGTTTTCTTTCCCAACTGTCAAAATAATGTCTATTAAAAAGAAAAACCAACCATGAAGTTTTTACTAAAAAAAATCATAGAAGTTTTTAAGAGCTACTAATTTGTTTCAATATCAGATTTAATGATTTGATTGAATGAGTTAAGTTAGGTTTCATTTCATCTCATTAAATTTCATTTTAATTTATATCAATAAAAAAAATCTACTGAAGACTTGGCTGTATGGGCATAGTTCCCTTTGCCTACTAGAATGGTTGAAGTAACAAATCTCTGCTTATATTTTTTTTACGGTTGGCGCCATTTTCCAAATAATTTTTCTTTATTAAATTGCTTATTTTTTCGCAACTGTATTAAATAAAAATAGTCGTTCAGTACACGACACGTGCGGAACCGTCATTGCAACTTGTTTCGACTGTCATGTCAACCCTCGCCTTCGGCTGCGCCTCGTCGGCTCGGGTAGACATTTGTCGGAACTCTTTGTGATGACAGCCTTTCCGCACTTGTAATGAATATATGAATATCTACCATTTGCTTTTTGTTATTGTTGCTGTGGATTTTTTATTCACTTTTTTATAATAATTTATTCAGATTGGAATAATTAAACTTCTAAAAATGTTTTATATACCTTGTCATATTAATTATTAATAAAAACCCGACACCTTAATTGGAGTTTAAATAACTGTGGTAAATGACAGTTCGAATAGGAAAACTTTACCAAAGACTATTTAAACCGCATTTGAGGAGTGTTGTAGAGGAATCGTGTTTTTATAATACACCGTGATATTTTGTGTTCAAACTAGGTATCTAATTACATACTAGTAAATATATGTATAAATAAATACACCTACAAAAATGTTTTCATACAATTGGCATTCTGATTTACCCTGTGTCGATAAAATCTCTTTTTAATTTCAGTAAACCATTGAATTACTATTTCGTTTTTACTTTAGAAACACTTAAGCAGGTACGGTGCAGTAATTGAAAACAAACACTACATAATTTGGAATGATGAAAGAGAGCTGAACGTAAGGACTATCAATATTAATTTTATGATAGTCAACTTTTTACAATACGATGAGGCATTCCGAATCGTTAACTGATTTCAATCGTACTGTAATGGAGTAGTAGGTAAGGTAGTCAACATCTACTACAACATAATATAGTGTAACTTAGGTACATTTTAGTTGCTAAGGGGGCTGTAACGCACCTATCTAACAGCTGAGTGCATGTATGTCAAGGTAATATTGACAGCAGTAGCCACTGCACTCAATTGAGTTACTGGCGACATTGCGTCTAAATGTAAAGGTTGATGTGCTGTTGACTGTAGGTACTCCTTTAGGTCTACTTTAACTTTAACTTGACAATGTTGTAGTATTTATAAATCTTTTAGCCATGCCACTTTGTCGTAGAGTCGGTAGCATGTCATGTCATCATTACTTTTTATTGCAAAGACGTCCTTAATGTAACGAATTAGAGTGCAATACGTTAAGGCTGATGTACAGTACAATTCATAGTTTATTACGACAGTGTGATCTACATTGAGTCTCCTACCGGATTGTCAAAGCAAACCATGAACTGTTCTATGCCACAGATAGCAGACCTTGAAAATAATAAAAAATCATTGATATTTTCAAGGTCAGGACTGAGTCTGCTTAAGAGACTTGCTCGTCGGGGGGGTGGTCACCTAAATCTGGATGCCTACCTCATTGAAAATAGCCTAGATATCTGACTCCTTGAAGATATGCGTTGGGCTGTCATCAGCGAAATGTATGTATCGCGAGGTGGGCGATTCTGGCACGCTTTCTGCCTGGAATTCATGCTCGTCCGTCTTCGCATGCTTGGGGGATGATTCCGAGTGGAACTCTTGCCGGAAGTTGCCTGAAAGGTGAAGAAAGCTAGGGTTAATGAGACGTTTAGGAGCTATCTCTTTAGAACGGTTTTGACATTGCTTTGCCTCGAAAACTGTGAAAAGGGGAAGGAAGTTATAACTATTATTTTTTTATTTAGTTATATTTCAAAATACTCTTTTGTCAAGCTGTAGATAGACGAAGGCCACCGCTATCCTTACACGTTTAGTCTGGCGTCAGTCAATTCCATCAGTCTAGTTAGACTGACGGCAGACTGATTGTCTATTCTTTGGACTGATGGACCAGACTGGGGGATATTTTGATGCTTCATCAATATGACATCTATCCGAGCTTGATCAAGGTCACGGACTTAACTGACGCCAGACTGAACGTGTAAACTCCGTCATAAGGTGCGAGACATTAAACGTTCATTTCATAAAAACACGACAGGTACCCTAAAACAATAGTCAGATGGTGTTTCCCGTTCATCATCATCAAGCCAAGGTATTGGCTTTGAGAGTATTGTCACAGTAAAGTAAGAACCAGCAAAAATAATTTCGAGTTACAATCGGATAATATTATTGCTAATTCTCTTAAATCTACTTAATCTACCTAAGTGCACATTCACTACTACACACAAAAAAACTTGGTAACATTTTTCGTCTCACATAGGAAAAAGTAAAAGCGGGTGTCGTAAAAGGCGACTAAGGGACACAAACCGGGGGGTGGGCATCAGCGCCCCCTGCAGTACAATTCCACCGAACTGCGATCTCCAACCCGCATGCCCAGCGTGGGGATTATGGGCATTACCCCCCAATGATGGCACAATCTTGCGCTATGTCGCTCACTAGGGGAGGGCCAGAAGTGGACTAATATAGCCTGAAGAAGAAGAGGATAGGAAAAAGTGACTGGAAGAGAAGTACCGTAGATCGGGCTCAGTGGCGTTTCTTGGGAGAGGCATATGTCCAGCAGTGAGCTGACACCGGCTTATTATGATGATGATCATAATAGGAATAAGTCCTGATTACTCAAATTGTACATATGTGAGATACCTATGTAAGAAGGAAATAAATAACTTCTAGTTTCTGAATTGAGACTTTAGCTAAGTAATTACTTAACTGTAGTGATGTCTCACCGAATTTCTTAGCTAAGAGTGTGACAGAACGTTACTTAAGTAGGTACCTACCTATTTATTTAGCGAAATTCTCAACTCAGAAACTGACCCTTAGTTGCGTCAGTGTAGTTTGAAGTCTGACGAATTAAAAGCTACGAAAACTTCTCGACAGATACGAAGTTACGTTACGAACAGCCGACAGCACATCAACCGCACTCCACCCAGTTACGTTAAGGGCGGCTTTGCAACATGTAAAGCTTCACTTTCTGTCGACTGTTACTAACATAAAAGGGCTCTTGTAAAATGTTCTCAACTTCCTCATGTAAGGTCAAGGTCAGGACCTTGAAAATTACAATAGAAAACCATTGTTATTTTCAAGGTCAGAACTGAGTAAAAATTAAAACGGTGCAAAACAAAAAAAAAACAATACTTACAAGCAAGTGGTCACAATCAACAAAAAACTGAAAACAAAAAAGATAAACAACATACAAAGCAGAACAAACAAAAATATATCGTGCGGAATGTAATTTAATAATAATATTTATTTAGTTTTGTAAAAACTAGCACCATAGTTACAACACAATAAAATCGGGATGGTACAGTGAAAAAGGGCTGATTGGAAACTGGAGTTGAATAGACACTAACTGTGGAAAATGGTTAACAAAGTACAGTTATAAATTTCTTTAAAAATTTAAACACAAACACATATGTTTCTTGCGTGTAACTAGTTTTTAAGTAATTAAGTATTCCTAATTTATGAGAATTATTTTTTTTCCTGTGTGCATTTATAACGAGAATATACCTACATCAGAATTTTCCCAGATACCTAGTCGTAATTTATAATAATTATATATTTTACTAATGTACGAAATAAATAAATAACTTCAGTGGGAAATCGGCAACGTAAAATAATTTCAACTTTTTTTCTATTCATACTTCAATTTTCAATCATCCAGTTACGCTGTATTTAATGTAGGTACGCAACCCCAGGTTCCTAGTACGCTAACGATCCGTTTAATCTACTATTAACTGCTGTCAATAAATGTTTTAAAATTATATGCGTTTTGGCCAACTGACAGTAAATTAACAGTTAGTTACTGTATGAGATACAAGGGGTATATTTCAGAATCAAAAATAAAACGCCTGTAAAATAGCATTCTTTGGCTGTGTTAAAACAAAATTGCAATGTAAAAACCTAAGCAATTATGCTATATTTTAGTAAATGAGACGGTATCAACTAACATAAAACGTAGTAAGAATATTTTCGGGGCTTAATCGCGTATAAATTAATTGCTATTTTACCTCAAAATGGTCATCAAGATGTGTTCGACTGGAAAAAAGTCGCATGGCTTATCGTCCGACATTGTCAGTGTAGTGTCGCAACCCTAATAGTGCTTTGTGATGGCTGATTGAGGGTAGTCTGAAACCTCATCAGCCGAAGATGCGAACGGGTGCCAGCCATCAGTCTTCTCGTGACCACGATGACTGTAACGTCGTCGAAACGTCGAGGTAAAATAGCAATAAATTACTACGCGATTAAGCCCCGAAAGTGTACAAGTCGCGAAAGTTTAAAATATGTTATAAAATAAAACGACCTGGAGATAATTACCATCGAATGATGGATTTAGAATTGTGCATTGATATATTAAAATGGAAAATTAAATTCAACAAAATTACTACAAGTCAAACATAGTTGTGATTAAAGCTTACAGAAAAAATATAATTTAGTTTCTAATCAGACACTAAAGAGTTATATTTCCATATTTTCGCTTACACTGACAACGCCTTCTAGTTAAAAAAAACATTAACCACATTTTTTAAGTAGCCTATAAACGTCCCACTGCAGGGCACAGGCCTTCTCTTAGAAAGAGAGTATGGGCTTAATTACCACGCGTGCCCACCGCGGTAAGGCAATTTCAAGCGCGGGGGTAGTTGAACACCACAGACGCTCAGGTTTCCTCAAGATTTACCCACCAACCAAGATGTTTTCCTTCACCATTAGCAAGTGGCAGGTAATGATTCTATAACTTCACAATAATGTCTTTTACGCTCTTCATTTACATCAGGTGTGACTGTGTCAAGCGTTAACTTTTACTATTTTAAATATGCAACTTTTTAACCCAATGAATATCTATGTACCTATTACGAGAGAAGATGAAGAGAATATATATTTTGTTAATTTCAATTTAAAGTTCTGAATATACAGGGTGATAATTTGACATGGGACATCATGGGAGAACTCTTGAACCTTTGAAGCTACTGGAAAATGAGGTTGGAGTGAGTAGGTACCTACCTAACAGAAAAGTCATAAAGCAAAATATATTTTTTTCTATTTATAAGTGAAAACGGCCCAAAAACGTACTTTTGTGATGATAAAACTAATAACACTAAGAATCGCAAGGCGATTTAAATTCATCTTCTGAATACAAATATTTACTTACCTAAGTAATTTTTTTATTAATTCCTTATTTGTATATTTCCGTGGTAAATTTTATGTTTTTCTTTTGTTTTGCTGAAAGATTTGTTGCAAAAAGTCGTTAAAATTGGAATAAAAAATATTTTTTCCATAATAATTCCCACGACTTTTTTTTTTCTTTTAAGTAAGTACAGATACACTAAGTGAACCCGAAATTAAGTTTCATAATGATACTTCTGATTACTATCTGCAACATAAAATCGGGTGGAATCCTAAAAATATATATGGGAGAAATGTAAATTTTCTCGCTGACCTGCATAGAGTGCATTTATTTTTCAAAATTCGTATTCCTCTAAAATGAAGATACTATGTAATCTTCTGAATAAAATTCAGTAGCTACAAATGTTCAGATAGTTTCTCTTGTTGGCCCTTCTCAGAATTATTACCTTGTGAAAACTACCTTTTTCCGAACTAGTACCTAACATTGAGTTTTAAGTGCTAGTAAGATTACAGATAGCACTGCATATTATTCAAAAGCAGCGCCATCTTGGCCAAGTATAAACCTATATTAACTTCACTAAAGTTCGGCCACGCCCACATTTTACCAAAAATCTGTGACTTTATGTAAGGAGACTTATTGTGTAATACCTACAGTAATCACTAAGTTCTAATGTAAAAATATTTAAATTATTTTTATAATAATATTTGTATCGTTGCATTTTTGTATTGCATTGTGTAGAGTTAGACTCTTCGATTTTTCGACTTAGAGTTTTCAAGAGTTTCGACTTAACTTAGATTAATTTATCTTTAAAGCGAGTATAAGTAAAACAAAAAATGATCTAACACAAAAAATTGAGAAGCAACGCAAATATTCCCAGCATGTAAGTACCATTTTTTGACATTGTTTGGTAAAACGTACAAAGATTACTAGTAATGCCTGGTATAGTTTAGATTTTGCGTTGTCTAGAGTTAGACTTTTCGATTTTTCGACTTAAGAGTTTCGACTTAACTGAGATTTATCTTTAAAGTGAGAAGGCAATAAGTAAACCAAAAAAAATATATAACACAAAAAAAAATATTTTTGGTTAAGAACATTTTGGCCTCCTTTGGAAAAAAATTGTGAAGCAACTCAAAAATTGCCAGCATGTAAGTACCAATTTTTGACATTGTTTGGTAAAAAGTACAAAGATTACTAGTAATGCCTGATATAGTACAGATTTAGCGTTGTCTAGAGTTAGACTCTTCGATTTTTCGACTTAAGAGTTTCGACTTAACTTAGATTTATCTTTAAAGCGAGTAGGCATGATGGAAAACATAAAAAAATTAACACAAAAAAATTGTGAAACAACGCAAATATTGCCAGCATATAAGTACAAATTTTTCACATAGTTCGGAGAAACGTACAAAGATTACTAGTAATGTTTAGTATAGTTTAAATCCAGCAACTCGTATGTAAATTTAAAACCAAACTACTTTAGTACGGAAATCAAGGGCTGGGGCCTACCTCAAATTAATTAATGTTTAAAAAAAACTCGACTTGAGCATATCTAGACTAGATTATAAAAAATTTGGTATTTTTTAAGTGTTAATATTTTACCTACCTACACTTATGGCGGCTGCACACTCGCCTGCGAGCCAGCGATTTTATCTTACATTGCGAGTTTCTCAGGACGATCACATAGTGCCGATTATGTAAAACCCGCAACGAATTCTAAACTCTCGGGCTCTAGGGCTAGCGTGTACAGCCGCCATTATAAACCCGTACAGTCAATCACAAAAATGTGTTTTTAAAACAAAATTATTTTTGTTATTTAATTATATTTATTTTTGACCTGATCTTTCCATTTTTCGATATTCAAAGGCTGTTAAATACCCTAACCTCCCTAAATCAATAAGTACCAAGTTAGACTAGACAGCACTGGCCATAAATAAGCGATAAAAGTACTCCTCATAATGAACTTCCAGCGTAGATGTACATTTGATATTTAAGTTTTTGTGAACGACTGTACATTAATCTAAAACATTGACTTATTTATTCATAAAATTGTTCATAGAAAGTATATAACGTTGGAACTGGGAAAGTTAATTTTGCCGCTAGTGGTCGTCGTAAGCAGAAAATGCGTAATTAAATAAACTTGCTAATGCTCACATTGGATCGATGACATTAATAATCCGCTGTAATTTACTTCAATACATACGACACAGAAATATCTGGAATCTACGTAACGTATAGAAGAGCTAATAACTTTATTTTATTTTAGTAGACGTCACGAACACTTAGAAATATTTAAAGACCTCAAAGTAATATATATATAAATAAATAAATAAATATTCATGGACATATTACACAGATCTCGTTAGCCCTATACTAAGTACAACTAAATGACTTGTGTTAAAGGTGCTAACTCGACGATAGATTTACTTATTTATTATTTACTATGTATTATCAGTTATCTATGTATTTATTTAATACAATAAATACATAGATAACATCCGAGACAAACTAGAAAAGTTCGTTTCCTACTTTGGCCCTTACTTTATCTACGAGTACTTTGTTTTGAAGTACTCTATTGACAATACCCATTAAAGGTATTTGGGTGTGTATATGCCGAAATCTGGGTATTTTCACATGTGCTGTTAAGTATTAGCATTGAATTTTTAAATTCAATGGTATTAGTAATATAAATGTGCCATCTACCTATTTAAACTATTAGTTTTAAGTATAGACCTAAAATAAAATAGCAATCGAGTTGAGATATCTTGCTTAGAGTTGATAAATTGTGTTTCGAAAAATTCGCGACCACGTCGTACCGCCCTCTCCGTCTATGAGAACAATGATACGGGGCACGCAATGCACTGCTCTGGCCAGCTACTAACGGTTCTCAGAGATTCGAGTTTAAAGACCCGTTTTCACGGTCTTGGTAGGCTCGGACCGAGTGCGCCATCCAAGCTGATGCCTCTGATTGGACGGTTTTTCGTATCGATCGATCGATATCAATGTCCCCACTGTTGGGGCACTTGGTCTCTTCCCGTCATCGCAGGAAAGTTAGGCCATACTCCACCACGGGGCCAAGTCCGGGTTGGTGGAGGGTTGTAAGACAGTGGCGGGTCTTACTGTCAGAAGTTATCAAGCCGCCCGTGAGTCCTCTGACATGGCTTAACGCCTGCCATTACATGACAGCCGGCATCAACGGATTAACGTGCCTTGCGAAGCACGGAAACGCTCGGAAAAATGCCACTAACGGTAGTCACAGGACGGTCACCCATCCTGCGCCTAACCGAGCCTGTTGTTGCTTATCTCTAGTGATTGATTCCAATCACTTGGTTCGACTTGGCCACGAGCGCTTCGGTTTTTCGTGACAACACCAAAATAGCCAATCAGAAGCATTAGTTTACACGGATGGCGCACTCAACAACAACAAACTATCGTATTCGATAGCGATTCTTACGACACGTTCATTTTGCTACGGGTTTCAAACCACTGTAGGTAGCTAGTTATCAAATACCAGTTGTCTAGGTTTTGCTATTGCTGAGAACAATCGAGATCTCTGCTACGAAAATTTCCACTTCGTCATTGTACGAGCCGTTTCGTACGACACGGTTCCCAACGCCTATGAGGGGTTTCAGAATTGTAGACTTTTAGTCCGGATCTACTTACGGGTGTTGTTATATCGGAAGAGTCCGACCAAGTTTCGCTCCGATTCGCTGAGCTTAATCATAGTGAGCAGAGACTGAGCTCGCGTCATCAGTTGCTCGTCTCACACTACTTGTGCTTACGATAGTTTTAGTTCAATAAAGGTTTTCAGAATGTTAGCGAACAATCATAATTATATCAATAGAATATCTAAGTACACAAACGAAAAAAATAGCACAGTGCGTTTACGACAAAGTAAAATAAGCACACCAAAATCATGCCTAAACACACACATGCACGTGGAAACTGCTTCCGGCAATTCTTAGTTTCAAACCCGAAAACCGTTTCTTAATCAACGTTTACGTACGAATTTGCCGGCAAAGATAATAAGTTAAAATGGCTAGTGAGTAATAAAAAGTATAATAGAGACCATTTATGATCACATAAGTGACATATAAGTGGTTGGTTTTATTAACATACTTATGTACATTCTAGATTGATTCCTATATCTCTTGTTTATTATTATAATTTAAAACTGCAGGCAGATGTTGGATGCGGCAAGCTGAAGACAGGGCGCTATGGCGCTCATTAGTGGAGCGCTAAGTCCAGCAGTGGACTAATATAGCCTGAAGATGTCGATTATAATTTGTCTTAGTATCGTTAAAATTATTATTGACATAATAGATTAAGATATTATTTGATTTAAAAGCTAAACTCGAGAAGATAGTGAAAAGTACTGAATATCGGAAAGTACTTTCTAAGCCGAAGCTTAATAATACTTAATACTTGATAAATCTTCCTCTTAATTTCTTGCACCACCTGTGGTTGACTGGCAGAAAATGGTTATAGCATTAAGTCCGCCACATTGCCACATTTTTTTTACTTATGTGCAATAAACGTATTAATAATAAATCTAGTATTCACCCTTAAACGTCCCAGGTTTTTGTGATTTTGGGTGTTACTAATTTGTATTTTATTTGAATCACGAATAAATAAATATAAAATATATTAATAATAACAATAAATGGACGTTTTTATACTTTTTATTTTATTAAGCTAGCATCCTCTCTTACTGAGATAGGAGAAATGTCGTCAGTAATCCGTATTCATTGCTATTGAGTATAGAATAAACATAATATAAAATAGTTATCAACCATTTTATCCTAAAAAACATTTTTTTATTTAATGTCGTTCTATCGACACGGATGAAGAAACGGTTTTGAGGTTTTGCATAAAAATCTATTTAAATCAAGGATAATATTCAAATACAATTTTATTTGGGTACAATTACCATGGTAAATGTTACTATGGCAATGGTAACATTACCGTAACTTTAAAACTCAATTAAAACCATGCATGTATGGTTTACCGTCTTTGTCATTGTGAACGAATTCACATTATAATGCTTAATTTCTCATTTCAAAAGCCGAGCTAAAAACTTGCCTCAAATTACGACTATTATGTATGTTACAGCTATTGCACATTTTAACTAGAAATAATTATTTAGCACATTATTTTTTTATCACTGGACGAGTCACGCACGAATTACGCCATTCTTGTCTCCGTCTCTTTCTAGCGTATTGAGGGAGACAGGGATACAGGGATGACGTCATTCGCCCAGTAAAGTGCGTCGAACATACAAAATGTGCCTTTTGATACGGAAATTAGTTCCAGAAAACAAACACACAGACGAATTAATACGGCACGGTCAGGGAGCGACGGCCCACAACGGTCATTAAAAAACCTAAGCCTAAGCTGCATAAAGCTCAACAGAAACTTAAATCTGATCTCAATGCTTCATACTGAACAGTAGTCGTCAAAATTTCGCTATCATACTAGCATTAGTCCCAATTACGTCGAATTAAAAACTAAGAATACTCTTTTCCCGCACGTGACTCGCTCTACCAAACGTAGCAATGTAAAACTACATTTCCCTCAACGACCTGATTAACGCGCAATGTTCGTGAAAGTCGCTCGCGAACCGTGCCAGTAACTAGAACTAGAGACTACGCCACCACTGAAGCCCGTAGAGACATTAACACCCTTATTTTAAAGGAAATAAGGGTCCCACAGAGTAACGGCGTAAACTCTAGGAAGTGCAACAACTACTGAGGCCATTCCGGCACTTAGAGCAAGCAACGTCGCGCGCCCGCCTACAAAACCCATAGCACTTGAGCGCCAGACAGCACAGCCCGCCCTTCGAGCTCGCGTTACCAGATTTGCACGACTCCCTACTATTCAGACGCGACAACTGCTTATCGCTGTTCAAGAGCATGTCCAGTCTACTCTTAAGCTGCGTAGGCGACACACTCCTGTCGCGTTTTAGCTTAACGATCGGCTTGGATTCGTCGAGCCCGCCTAGAACGTCCGATAACTCAGCCAGATCATCGGAGCCGCCTGCAGAGACGCCCTCTATGTTCGGCGTGTGCGAGTCTATGCTTTCCGGAGTGTAGGGGTCTAAGCATGGACGCGCGGACAGCAAAGTGGTATCGATATCGTTGACGAAAATCGCTTCGCAGCTGCCTACGCTGGTGATCTCCACGTCTGGTATGCGGAGCTGGTCGTGCAAGGAGGCGGCTCGGGTGCGTTTGATTGGCCTACTGTCTTGCAGGAGTCTCTCCGGGTGGCTGTGACTGATTAATTGGTTTTGGAAGCGGTTTTTGTAGAGGTCGGGGTCGGTGGGGAGGCGGGCGAGGCGCGGGCGGGCGGCGCCGCAACACGCTACGGTACCTCGCTCGCTCTGCAGCTGCACCCGCAGGTAGATCGGCTGCGGGAGAGAACGATGCGGCGTTAGGCGTCAGGTGGTCTTTTTGAGAAACTCAAGTGTAAGATATGTCGGTCTGAATTTGCTGTAAGGCAGGGGTTCCCGAAGTCTTGAGTTGAAGATATTTTAAATATTTCCTAGTAAGTGTGTGGTCTATTCGCGAATGCGAATGCTCAGCTGTTAGTAGTGCGTAGATCAGGGCTAAAACTATTGGACGTGTTATATTTTTTATCTATGTACTGTAGGTGAGTCTTCATATTAATAAATGAATACATAGTGCGCCGCGGCGCATTGGGACACCGGCACCTTGGAGATTAAAAGGACCACGACGATCCGTGTCATGGTACATTTGAAAATAAATGCTAGTAAAGGATAGTAAATCATCTCCAAGATTTAAAAAGATCTCCAGAATCTAGTCTTTTCAAAAAAACTGCAATGTAATTTGACATAGCAAACAGAATTTGCAAACTCGCATATCACGTTGCTTTATTATAATTTCTTATGAAGTTGAAGCATGTTTATTTCAAATATTAGCTTCAACGAGTGCGTGATTTACTCGCAGTGTAAATGCTAACTTCCGCAACTCGCACGCTCATCTACCTATGTGACCACTGACCTTTTGATGTCCCAAGCAAGCCCTATCCTGACCTTGTGGTCCCCCATACTAGCCGTCATGCAGGCCTCTTTCGCGGTTTTACCGAGTCCTCCGACTGGTAGTGGACTTATTTGCACAATACGTTTTTTACATCCAGTTGCCTGGCTCTAGGCCAGTGCTAGGGCCTATGGAAAACTAAACTAGCGCTTACACTATATTTGGAATGACTAATGGTCCGTCTAGCCTAAGCCTGAACGCCTGCCGTAGTTTCAGCTAGCTATATAAGAAGAGATAGTGATGATTAGTCGAATAAGTGAGCTGGTCACTTTGTGTCCCTGCAGGAACTGTTTCTGGCATTTACTTAAGTATATCGGTAAATCTTTACTCATTTGTTCCTAACAGGACTACTGAACTTGACATCCAAGCCCAATACTGAATAAGATAAAATAATATAATAAATAAGATAAGATAAAATAATATTCTTTACTGAACACTGAAAAGAAACAAAAAATAGAAGTAATAAGTGAATCGAATAAGTGAGCTGGTCATTTCCTGTGCCTGTAACTGTTGTCCACAGAACATAAAAAAAAGAGTAGAAGTCGTAAGTGGGCGGTGCCCGCGTGCCTCGCATTAGCAGTGTATTGCCTATGCGTAGTCTCTGACAGTTCTTCTTGCCTCATTTGTCGTTTGTTTCTAGTAAAGAAAACAATCGTAAAAACTCTACTAAAATGCCTTCTTTCGCTGTGTTAGAATGCAAAAATAAGAGTTGGGGACAAAAATTTACCAATCTTGTTAGAGGTTTCTAGGTTGCTACGTCGGTGTCGAACCTTGGACTTAGCCATTAAAAATAGTACTATTAGTGTATTTAATTTAATTAGAACCTCTGCGCTCAAATTGCATGTTGTGTTCACATTTAGTAGAATGTACATCACTGTAAGCCCTCTTATAATATGAACTGTTTTGTAAGTCTAAGGTGTAACATTCAGTTTTTTGAACCGTAAATATAAAAAAAATCGTGTTCTGTGCTGTTGTCGGCCTTTATTACAGAAGTCGGTTTAAACTAATTAATTAAAACTGTTTTTATACGGATTTATGCTCGTTTATTAAATTTTTTACAATTTTCTAACGTTTCGGCACTTTTTCAGGTGCCGTGGTCCCGGTTGACTGACACGGCACCTGAAAAAGTGCCGAAACGTTGGAAAATTGTAAAAAATGTAATAAACGAGCATAAATCCGTATAAAAACAGTCTTAATTATGTCTACTGCTCGGTTTAAACTACTTTAACCCATTTGATGCTAATAAAATTAGACCACTGACCTTGTGGTCCCCCATGCAAGCCGTGTCCCCAATGACGCCGTAGTCGGGCCGCTTCCGCGGCGCGTCCACGAGCCGCCGCAGCTCGGCCGCCCCCTCCGGCTTGGGCGAGCCCTCCGACTGGTTGCGGACGAGTTTGCGCCGCGCGGGCGAGCCGTCCGCGTCCCTGGGGCGAGCCGTTCGTTATACGACTAGCGGGGCTACACACTGGTTCCACGCCCTAAGAGTAGCGGTCATAGGGTTTCGCGATAATAATGACTGTCGTTGTCATAGCTGATTATTATTATTATGGTGTTTTGTAATACTTTAAGCCATAACACAATAAAAAAAAAACAAAATAATCTTAAAAAGCTTATTTTATTTACAAAATTATGCATTTTTATTACACTTAAAAGAAGGTTTGCAACTTAATAACTATTAAACCTTACTATTTACATTTTATATTACAAATAAAGTAAATACTTAACTAACATCTAAGTACAAACACACAATTGGACAAAAAATATTATATTTACATAATAGGAGTTATGTAAAAAATAACATAAATACCTATCTTATTTTTTACATTTTTTCCTAAACCGACAACAAATTTAATACTTCTTTTGATAGAATAGACTTCTTCTTCTGTGGTAACCTTCTTAAACTAGAAATATAAGGATCCGAATTAAGGAGAAGTCTATGTATCAAGTCGGTGTTTGTGACAACCCGAGACATTTTCCTCGTGTTGTCACGCCTGAAGAGTTTGATTAATTTATTGCAAGATTCGGCGGCCTCTTCCGAAAGCTCACCTATTGACAATAATGCGTGTTCAATTACTTCCGACCCATGAATGAGGACCTTATGTACAGACGATGGCAAGTTGTACCATGGATAGGTAGCAACAAGTTTACGTGCTGTTTCTAGAGAATACTCTTTAAAAGTGGCGTTATTAATTTTGTATCCCGACGAAAGACACTGCAGCAGATTATGACATCTGTCAATAAGGATTTTATCTAATCCAGTAATTTCCGCTGAAACCGCTGAGTTAGAAAAAAACTTTCTGGCAGTGTTTCCGTCGTTAGATGTGCCACTTCCTCCACTTCGCGGTTTGTCGACTATTAGACCAAGTTTCTGCCTAAACTGTTGCTGCACATGTTGTTTTTTTTGTGCAAGAAGAGCTTTTTCGTCTGAAGAACGTACCTGCCATTTCTTTATGTCTAATCTATAAGAAACGTGAATTAAATATTCGAAGAATCGGATATACGAGTGAAGAGGAGATAGTCCAAATTGATAGGTACCACTATCTGCAGTTTTGCTCAGCGATTTATCAATGTCATTCATCTCTTTTGGAGTTGAACCACAAATATAACATCTACTACAAGATGTATCGCTCAGAGCACTGCACACTTTACCATCAACCATGGTTAATTGTAAAGAATGCTGCACTTTTATTTCATATTCACCGTGAGTGAAAGAAGTCGGTTGTAAACTATCAATTTTAGTCTTGAAATAAGCTTCTTCTTGCACAGAAAGGTCTTTGGATTCTTTGGCAAATTGGAATCGAATAGGCCTACAATACCTGGTGGAAGAAGGGCGCGGATTTTTCCAAACTATTTGATCTGGGTCGGAGGTATTGGACTTACAAACCAATTGAAGAGGACAATATGAAGTAACAAACATACTGCCATCATCATCGATACCAGAATCTCCAAAAATCTGTTTATATTCGCTGTGCCCCGTACTCCCATCGAAACCCCATTTTCCAATCAAAACAAATTCTTTATTAGGGTCAATATTATTCAAAACGGGTTTTTGGGATTCTAGTATCCGGCAAGCAGTATGATCTAACAATGATTGTAATTCTACTTCAGCAGATGATTCCGTGATAAACTCTTGCGATGGATAGCACCGCTTCTTAGCTTCTAACACTTTTTGATAAGATGGTAATGCATTAGGTGATTTTGCATTAACGAAGTCTTTCACCAAAAGATACTGATGTTTAGTCAGTTTTGTCTCATTTATAAGAGACAAGACTTCGTCAGTGCTGAAATTTAAAGATGCAGCGGCGTTAGATAGACTAGAATCGTCCAACAAAGAATTTATCGCAGAACTGTCTACTTTACTTAACTCTGCAAGCCTGCGGCGTTTTGATCTCTTGCTACATTCCTCAAAGTCCTTCCTGTGCTGGTGCTGTTGGGTGCTTGTCGAAGCTTCTGCTGCTGGCCGTTGGGTGTTGTGGCTCCCTACTGTTGCACAAGTTGGCAGAACGCAAACTTCAATTTCGTTCAGCCAGTCTCCGTACTTAGAGACCATGCGAGAATGGTTGCGCGTGACTTGCTTCCAAATTGCTACCAATCTTGTACAAACTTTAGTAACTCTTTTTTCCAAGTCATCAGCAATGTAATTCTCAACATCAGGCAGCAATTGTATTAGGTCTCGAAAAACTCGATGCCAACGCTCCAGTTCAGATTTGCTGTCTTTAATAGACAGCCAAGTATCTAGTACAAGCATTCTTTTGAAAGAACACTTAATACTAGTACCTAAAACAAAATAAAAATACGTTAAAAGCGGATCAAAATAGATACATGTTTCGTAGCAAGTGCTACGCGCCTGCTACGCGTTCAGGCGCGCGGCGTAGCACCTGGCTGCACCTTACAGACGCAGCATGACGCAGCTAAATTTGGAGAGGCCTAGTAGTAGACATTGTAACCCATATTTCTATACCAAATTGAATGGTACAAGTAGGTACAAACATAAGTAAAAGCTTCAACGTAAAAAATATACAGACATAAATACATAAAAAATGCCACGTTGGCGTAGCACTCTATTTAAAAAAAAAATGTAGAAGGAAAAGGCAAAATAGTAAAGTAAATTAATAATACATACCTGTGACTTCAAATTCCATTGTAAAATAGCAGGTCACAGACAAGTTGGAACTTAAACACACGCGTCGCGTCTTGGGCTAATTAAAGCACTTGGTGATAACAGGTTGATGACTAATTACTTGTGTTCACTTCGGATGCCGAAAAAGGAATGTTGGGAACAATAGATTGCGAAACCTTTTATACCCTCAGGTAGTATGACAATTAGTGGGTAACTGAGCCAGATATCATGGCTTAGCTCAGTCATTGCCATCCGAGTCCTATGACCTACTACGGTACCACCGTGGGCTATGTCAATTCAAAGTCGAAATGTCTCATTCGGAGTAGCGCAGGTAGCTGCTGCGAATGAGGCCAAGTTGCACTTTCATACAGATCGGATAATTATTCGTAATTTCCATTTCGTTCACGTCAAACCAATATTTAAATACCTACTTACTACGAGTACAGTAGGTAATATACATTTTATAAAGCACTAAGCTTAAAAAAATAGTAAACCTTTACGCAAACATCCAGTTTACGTTGACCTTCGTTAAGAATGAGTTTACTAGTGTTCTTAGCTTACTTTTAGCTGGTTATTTCTGATACTCTTCTCACTGCGGAGCCAACCAGGCCGACTAAGCTGTCAGGATGGTATAGGTGCTGGGCAAGCCTACACCATCTATAAAACCATGTCCCAGGCACTACAGTGTCGGAGTGGTCCCTTCACCCATCTAGTGTGAGTAAGGATACCACTGGACGCTGTATAAATCATCTCATTACGTAGATGCAAAAAGGCCAATCATCATCTTCAACTGCCATCTAAGAATAAGAATATTTATTGTGAGCTTCGACCTGGATTACACATTTAGTAGTAACAGTCGCTATTTAAAATAGAATCATCAAATCGTACCTTAACAGGTGTACTCACATTCATCCATCTCTACTAGAAACCTTTACCAGCTCCTTTAATACAGTCATGTTCCACCCTAATTGTTATCGCAGTCGGGATTATGATTTAGGATTGGTGCGCATAATTAGGCGTTTCATGTGCGCAATACCAGTCTATGTTGACCTCTGTTAAGTATGCGACTAGTTGACATTCCTAGCTTATAGGTTGCTGTAAGCTGGGAGGTTCTACTATTCTTCACACTGATATCTGCCTACTTGTTATCACTCTCTCTCTCTCCACATGAAAACCTTTACCAGATGTCCGTTTGTCCACTCTACGTTGACCTCTGTCAAGTATGCGCTTACATATTTCTCATAGCTTACTCTAAGCTGGTCTGCTGCTGCTACTCAACCCACTGTTTCCTGCCTACTTCTTGTCTCTCTCTACCCGATAATCTTTACCAGCTAGCCTACGCTGACCTCCTCCAAGTATGGGCTTACCTGATGCTCATAGCTTGCTGCACGCTGGTTGGGTCCGCGATACTCTTCCTGCTGATCCCGATACCGGGAACGGAGAGGGCGTCTAGGTCGGCAACGCTGATCTTCTTCTCCAGGCATTTGCTCGGGCTGGGCGACTGTGGATTCAAAATAAAATGAGTACCCGTAACATTGGATTACGGATGTACGGTGTCCGGGCATATTCCTAACGTAACATAGTCATGCTATCCTTGGTGTTATAGTTATAACATTACATTTGCATTCAGAAAAATACATTGCTTATGGCCCCAAAACTAGGATATTGTCTTATAAAAAAGTTCTGTTTGTATATTTTTTTCCAGAAAATTGGTAATTTTAAGACTCTGGGCAGGAAATTTTCGTTTTAATTCATGTTTGAAGCGAAAAAAAGAATCTGAGTCTAGATAACCGGAAGTACGTCATCGATACGAAAGAAACTTAAAAATAACCCTAATCTGTGCAAACGAAGAAGTTTTTTTACAGAATACTAAGATGTCAACGTCTTGGTGTTTTTCATTCACGTGTGAAACGGACGTTAGAAGGTCATACACTTATTCACAGATATGAACGAACGAACGAACGAACGAACGAACGAACTAACGATCAATCGATAGGTCGCACGATCATTTAACGATCGGTTAAATGAATGAATGAAAGAATGAATCAATGATTGCATGGATCAATGAATGAATGTATGAATCAAAGAATGAATGAATAAATGAGTCAATGAATGCATGAATCAATTAATGAATGAATCAATGCATAAATTATTCAATGAATGCATGAAGCAATGAATGAATGAATGAATGAATGAATGAATGAATGAATGAATGAATGAATCCATAATTAAATCAATATTTATCGATCGATCAATCTCAATAAAATACTATAATTTGATTGGCACCTGCTGATGGTTCTGGCGGGCGGGCGAGGCCGACCGCGCCGGGCTGCTGTCAGACGATGAAGCGCGCCCGCTACTGTCCGTCGACTCCGCCACCGACTTCCTGCGAAACAGAGTGAGGAAACATGTTCAGGGGCTCTGAGTCTACCTCAAGGAGCAATTCCCGTACAAACGTATTTTATTTTCAAACGGCATGCCGGATCGCAATGACATTTTGCCAATTTTTCGAGACAAAATCGAGGTTTGGTCGTGCTTACAATTGAGAATAACAAAATGAACAATAAATTAAAATCTTACAGGACTTGTGATAGTAACAATTTTACAGGTTATAATTTCTATTCTCAAGTTTATCGCCATTTCTAAGCATAATCAAACCTCGATTTGTATCCTCCAAACGTTTTGGCAATGTTCCTATAAATAAACACCAAAATACCTTTGTATGGCTATTTCTCCTTTAGTATCGCATCTCCCTAACTCTCAACCAGAGATGACGATGACTGTGTTAGTCCCGATTCTGGTCACAGCTTCAATTGACAACATTTCATTTCACTATTTTTATTTTTAATGCACTAACCCGTGCTAAGGAACAAAGCCTCTAAATAGGTTTATAAACATTTCATTTTTTTAACATACGTATTTTATTGTCTTAAAGGAAACTAGATACAAAATAAAACGACCCATATTTTTTTATTTTCTGAAACACGCACGTTTTCTTATATTTTATAAATTTTAAAGTTTAAAATATTTTTACCGGAAGTGACGAAACAACGAGGCTCACAATATGTTTTCCTTTGCCTTATATCCTAAAAAAACATAGTTACAAACAAATGTCGTTTTAGTATTGCCAGGGCCATGTTAAAAAACAGTTTCTGTATTTTTTTAACATCTGCAAATATGTTTTTCTTTTATACAATTAAATCAATTTTAAAAACCTATTTAGAGGCTAAAAATTTCACCCATGCCGGGATTCGAACCCGCAACCTCTGGCTATCCGTACCAGCGCTCTACCAATTGAGCCAATGGGCGACTCACGGCATTAGTGAAATTTCGAACATCTTTACAATATTCTCTGTATTACGTACAGGCAGCGACATCTGACTTAAGCAAATTGCATTACTTACAGCCCCGACTACCTACTTTGCAGTTAGGTTTTTTAACATCGGAACGATATCACTGTACCCACATGATTACACTATTTTTATTTTTAATGCACTAACCCGTGCTAAGGAACAAATTTAAAAACCTATTTAGAGGCTAAAAATTTCACCCATGCCGGGATTCGAACCCGCAACCTCTGGCTATCCGTACCAGCGCTCTACCAATTGAGCCAATGGGCGACTCACGGCATTAGTGAAATTTCGAACCTCTTTACAATATTCTCTGTATTACGTACAGGCAGCGACATCTGACTTAAGCAAATTGCATTACTTACAGCCCCGACTACCTACTTTGCAGTTAGGTTTTTTAACATCGGAACGATATCACTGTACCCACATGATTACACTATTTTTATTTTTAATGCACTAACCCGTGCTAAGGAACAAATTTAAAAACCTATTTAGAGGCTAAAAATTTCACCCATGCCGGGATTCGAACCCGCAACCTCTGGCTATCCGTACCAGCGCTCTACCAATTGAGCCAATGGGCGACTCACGGCATTAGTGAAATTTCGAACCTCTTTACAATATTCTTTTGTATTACAATTAAATCAGCTTAGTTCAATTCATCGTCCCTTATGTACGTAGTTGTTCCTTTTTTTAATTGCACTTTGTGTTGGCAAAGCCTTTATCTGCGTTCGGAGTGTTTTTGCTGCCAGTTTGTTACTTTTGTAGCTACTTTTTCAAGGTTATTTATAATGGTAAGTATAAAGTATGGTAACCCTTATACTATGTTGTGTGGCTTGCCTTGCGTAACGTAAACAAACTTTGTATAGTGTTAAATTTATTTCTCTCTACTCAATTTTGTTCAATCTGTTCACGAAGCAATACTGCAGTTTCATTGGTTTCCAAGTTGTCATACACATCGCCGCCCATCATTTCGTATCGAAAAGTAATTTTTTAGGTTAGATCTTGAAATTGACTTTCTTTTTATCGTGGCACAGGCATGTTCACTGAGAGCCATGGTGTGACGTCATCAGCGTATTTTTGTGTTTTTACCATTTTCTCGGAAATGCAACCACAGAAAAAACTGAAATAAATGTTTACGTGCTTTACAAAGCCAAATCTCGAAATGGTTTTCGAATTAGAGCTCCATACAATTTTGAAATGTTGTCAATTCATGTTTTGGTGATGTTTCCTTAGCGTGAAGTGTGCAAATTCTCAGCCTGCCTCCCGTCTTGATGCTTAGTTGTAGTCCTATTGCTTACCGTGAGGTGTGCAAGTGCCGGTTCTCAGTATGCTGCCCGTCCTGATACTACACTAGCTTGTTTCAGTTTTGTGAAAAATATAACTGAGTGTTTAAATAATAAAATCTATCCAATATCAATTTTCTTAGACATGAGCAAAGCCTTTGACTTTGTTTCGCACAGGAATCTTTCAGATAAGCTCTATAAATATGGTGTACGTGGTAAGGCCCTTGCCTGGCTTGAAAGTTATTTGTCTGATAGACAACAATGTGTCGAAGTATCAACCATACAAAATCATGAAAAGATGACTTACATGTCAAAATACCGTAACAATGAATAATGGAGTGCCGAATGAAGTGTTTTGGGACCTTTAATGTTTCTCCTATACATTAACGATCTGCCTGATGCTATCGATAACGACTCTATCCTATTTGCTGACGACACTACTATAATTTTTAAATTTAAAAATCAGGGGACTATGACAATAAAATAAAATTGACTTTAAATACTATTATTGAATGGCTTAATTATAATAATCTTAATATCAATCTTACTAAGACTAATTACATGCAATTCCAAACCTATAATATGAATATAAATAAATTTTCAATCAATTGTAATGGGATTCAAATAGATGAAGTTGACTCAGTCGTATTTTTAGGTTTAACAATAGATAAACACTGTAATTGGAAGAAACACGTTGATTCAATTTGTGCTAAGCTCGATCGATTTGTCTACGCTCTGAGACGAATAAGAGAAATTGCTTCAGAAAAGGCGGCCCTTCTTGCATATCATGGCTATGTTGCATCTGTACTACGATATTGCTTGGTATTGTGGGGGAAATCGGTTGATGTGGAGAGAGTATTTCGGGTACAAAAAAAATGCATGAGGTCAGCTTGTGGAGCCAGATTTCTAGACAGCTGCAAACCACTCTTCAGAAAATGCCAAGTATTGCCTTTACCCTGTCTGTATATTCTTGAAATGTGCCGTGCCTATTTGTAAAAAAACACTCGGATCTTTTTAGTAAGACCGGGGATATGATAATCCGAGCAACTCGAAATAAGGACAAACTGTTTATACCTTACCAAAGGCTCACGGCGTACAAAAACAATTCCTTCTGTATGGCCATTAGAATATATAACCATCTACCAGAAGCATTTAAGGTTTTGAGATTACCCGTACTATTAAAGAGATTATCACAGTTTTTGATGGGAAAAATGTATTATAATGTTGACGACTACATTAATGACAGATTTTAAAGGATTAAGTACTATACTACTCTTATGTGATCTGATTTTAATTCTGACATTTTATTTTTATTATTTTATTTCAATTATTGTAAATTACCTGTTAATTTTATTATATGTAAAAAAATATTGGCATGATTTATAGTAATTTTATTATATGAATTAATGAATTGTATAATTAAGTGTAATTATTTATTTAACCTAATATTATTGATTATTTATGTAACAAATTTGCACACCGGTCGGTAGATCATGATGGATCTTGACAATTTTTTTTTAAGAACTTTGGTACCCATGTTCTAGCAAATAAATGATTTTCACTTTACTTTTTACTTTTTTTACTTGGTACGTAGCCTCTCTTGCTTAGGGTGAGGTGCGCAAGAGTCGGTTCTCAGCCGCTTCTGATACTTTTTCTTAATTTTTATTTATTTACATGTTGATGTTATCAACCCTTGTATGGGGCACGGGTCTCTATTTATATACATTAAAATTTTTTTATTTGTATAAGTTTGAGTTAATTTTATAGGTACAAAGTACACTTAAATACTTATTCTAAGAGCGGGCGAAAACCTTAAGAGGTTTATCTATATAAACCTCTTAAGGTTTCTGTAGCCTCTATTGCTTGCCGTGAGGTGTGCAATTGCCGGTTCTCGGCATACCGCCCGTCAGATGCTGGATTGTAGCTTTTATTCCTTACGGCAAGGTATGCGACTGCCGGTCATTGGCCGGCTACCGGCCCTGATGCTTTATTCATAGCCTTTATTACTTACCGAGAGTCACGTGCCGGTTCTCAGCTTACCGCCCGTCAGTTGCTGGATTGAAGCCTTTATTGCTTACGGCAAGGAATGTGAATGCCGGTTCTTGGCCGACTACCGGCCTTGATGCTTTATTGTAGCCTTCATTACTTACCGCGAGGTGTGCAAGTGCCGGTTCTCAGCCTGCCGCCCGTCCTGATGATGGATCAGCAGCCGGGCCGTCTGCGAGAGGAGGATCCTGTCACACCACGATGGGCACCTGCGGAATGAAACAGCACGTACTTACACCGGTGAAAGAGTTTTTTGCTACGAACGCTTATTATTACTATTTTTGAACTAAAACTTTCGTAAGCACAACACATTGTAGACTTTTAGTCCGGATTTACTTACGGGTGTTGTTATATCGGAAAAGTCCGACCAGGTTTCGCTCCGATTCGCAGGAGCTTAATCATGGTGAGCAGAGACGGAGCTCGCGTCGTCGGTTGCTTGTCTCACACAACACCCGTAAGTAAATCCGGACTAAAAGTCTACAATTATTACTATTGTTTATTTTTTCCCATAGGTAGGTAGATTAAGTTAAAGTAGAGATGGGCGGGACGTTTGGCTAGAAGGGAAGACGGCCGGTGCGCCAGGGAAGTATCGAAGTGGTGGCCAAGGGAGGGAAGGAGGTTGGTAGGCAGACCACCGACACGATGGTCAGACGACATCGTGAGGATTGCGGATCAGAAATGGATCAGATTAGCACAGGACCGTGAGAAATGGCGCAGTAAAAAGGAGGCCTATGCCCAGCAGTGGGTTGATGTGAGCTGATTATAGATAGGTAGATTATTCAAGATCTATGTAGTCTATTTTTGTAGTAGACCCGCTTTTTACTGCCTCTCAGACTCTGTAAAACCTTACAGAGTCTGAGAGGCAGTAAAAAGCGGGTCTACGAGCGGGTCTAGCGGGAGATTTCTTCCAACAAACCTGTTGGAAGAAATCTCTTTCATAGATAAGCTCTTCTTTGTACTTGTTATTTCTTATGTAATGTCTTGTCAAATGTTTCATGTGCAATATAGTATAATTAATTAATTAACGCTTGAAGAGCTTCCACACATACGTGAAATCACGCCTGTAATCCGGAGAGGAAGGCGGATTAGAGATTGACAAACCTTTTTAAAAATTTATCAACAACGTCGCCTCAAATCAAATTTATTTTAAAAGGAAATGTTCATGCTTTACTTAATAATCTACCTAAGTGCAGTCTGTTGGCTTTTAGAATATACCTCGGGCTCTAGAGTAGGCTTCGGTTTTCGCCGAAAGCACACGAGTGTAATACTACTTCCTGCTCTGCATAAAACTTTTCTTCACTATTCTGAAAAGTCATGTGAAATTAAGTGTCATATTAGTTACGATATTTCTATAACACGAATTTATCCGATTCTATCCGATAGTAGCCGAGGAATATTCTAAAAGCTAACAGACTGTACGGTGACATAAGACAATATGAAGATTTGATACATAAAATTCAAGTAAAAAGACGGGCTGAAATTCTAGCTAGATTCTCCGATGGAGCAGTATAAGTTTTGTGTAACAGTATAAGTTTTGTATATATAATAATAATAGATCCTCTTGCATAATGTGGAGGTTATTATTTACATGATACATTTATTATTTACAAAACACCTACATTTCAGTAATGAACTAAAGTTTAACGAAGGTTAAAGCCATTTTTCTAAAACTATTTTAAATCCGTGTGTGAGTCATAGTGTCGAACCTGACGTCACGCCCAGGTAAACAAACATCGTAATCACTAGTAGTCACAACAAAGCATTGGTGAAGTTTACTAAGCGTGACGTCACGCGGTGTGATAGGTGTTTCAGTCAAAATGGCTGAAAGCAGTACTTGGTAATCTCTTTTTTTTTTTAAAACTAAATTTGTGTTTTAAATCCTTTTAATATGTATTTAATATGTATGTTCCTCTAATATCGTTAAATCTTTGATTATTTGATACTTTAGTCACGGCTATTACCTAAGCTACGTACCGTATGTATAAGTTATCACAGTATTGTCCTATTATGTTTGTGCAATAAATATTTTTTCCGGCTCAAAACCCATCATTGATAAGGGATGACGATTTAGGTCACAACTTAAAAATAGGTAAATATTTAGATGTGGGTTCAAACTGACTTTACATTAGCACTTAATTAACGTTGCAAGTCAAACTAGGAGTCCATTTCCAAATCTAGATCGATTTACAAAAAAAAACCAAATAAAAACTCTTTACAGTTTTCTCCTTAACTAACAGAGTTGATTATAAAACATTGAACTCATGCAATGTACTGGCTTTAATTACCGTGTCTTCATATAGTGCGTGGGCAGCTGGACGTTCTCCTCGAAGGGATAAGACGGGGGGAATTTGACTGGGAACTCGTACAGGTGCGGCTTCAGGGCCTCCAGCTCTCGGTCGAAGCGCTGCAGCTGGAGTAAGTTATTTGTTTATATCCTACTCATTCTTGTAGGTACTCGTATCAAACACACTAGATCTTAATAATTAAAGCCTTGGCCTCATTTACAGAACCTTATAAGGGATTTTCTTGCTTCAGCGCCCGTAGCGCTGTAGTTAGTTGAGAAATCGGCTTTATCTTCCTATCTCCCACTTTAAGTTCTCAGAGTTCGTTCAAATGTGTCAAGAATAGTGTTAGCCTAAGAATATCGCTCTGCGGTACCCATGGAAAATTGAATATCCTACTACTACAGTTTGCTCTTTTAACACTTTGAAACGGTTTTAATTTTATGTTTATTTGTGAATTTATTTGCCTGGTGAGTTCAGATATCTCGGATATAGATAGTTCAGATAACTCAGCACTTAAAATGCCAATCCGCAGTGACTACACGTAATGATAAAGCCCATTCTCGCAGCGGTGGTAGCGGAACGGTGTAGAACGCCGGCTTCAAAATTGGGAGGTCGTGAGTTCGAACCCCGGCATTTACAAATGAATTTGTTTTCTAAGTTACGTACATTTGCGAAGTTAGTAGAAAATACTTATTAGTATTAAGCTCGCCTTTGTACAAACTCCCTTTTTTGTGCAATAAAGAATTTTTGTATTGAATTGAAGTTATAGTAGCAATGGTTGTAAAGGAAAACGTCGTGAGGAAACCCTAGCGTCTGAAGTGTTAACGTAACTCAGCGCTTGCAATGCGGAAATCTCTTAATTTATACAGCGTCCAGTGGCCCCTTCACTAACACTAGATGGGTGAAGGGTCTCCTCGGACGCTGCAGTGCCAGGGGCATTTCATACAAACATATTTCACACACTCTCTCTGACATACACAAAAAGACACTCACTCACACACACACACACACACATGCACTTACACATTCGGCTGTTTATTAATAATTTTTGCATGATAGATAACTGTATTATTTATTTATAAAGTAATCATAATTTAAAATAATGTTCATTTACACTAAGATTTAATTGTTTTATATTCATAATTTTCCACAGAATAGCATTGTATCATACCTTTTGGGGCAGCACTGGCTCCTGAGATACAGGTTCCCACCTAGTTCAGGAGTCAGGGTACAATCATATTGTAACAAATTTAATCTTTTTGATTTGAAATAAACAATTATCTCAACTTATCTTATCAATTTTAGATGGACAAGACTTGTGACTGCTACTATTATTAATTGCATACCCAAGGTTCCCTGAAGATCTTCTGGTGGTCAACGTGCGAGAACTCCTTCTTGCCGACTGTGAGGACCACTCTGTCGTCTGGCGACCGGTACTGCATCTTCGAGGAGTCGACGTTAGCGCCGTTCTGGAGCCGCGAGGCCTTGAGGTCGTCGGTTAATTTCTGTGAACCAACATCATCTTCATCTGCATGTAGTGCGTTTACAGAATAATTTAATTACGACTTCACTGTTACTTGTTTATGTTATACTAATTACTAAGAAAAGTGCCACCATTATTATTAAACGAGTTTGAATGTTGCGAAGAGGAGGTAGCTGACAACCAGCGCTTTCTAAATTATCTTGGACTAGCTGACCCACCGAACTTTGTACCGCCTAACAGTAGACTCTTTAACAGTCGATTTTTTTTTTATTTTTCTTTACGTAAGAACCATTCTCGTACTTCAAAGAATATTCTAAAAAATAATTAGCGAAATCGGTTCAGCTGCTCTCGAGATTTGCGTTTGCCAACACATTCACCGATTCATTTTTATATTATAGACTAGCTGACCGAGCGAACTTCGTATCGCCTACCATCGATTCTTTAAATGTTTTATTTTTTTCTCTCCGTAAGAAGCATCCACGTAATTAAAGGAATATTCTAAAAAAAAAGTCAGCGAAATCGGTTCAGCTGCTATCGAGATATGCGCTTACCAACACATTCAGCGATTCATTTTTATATTATCATTCAAAATTAATTCAAAATAAGTACTTTACTACTTTACTTAATACTTTCTTTTGTAGTTATGAATCCTGAACTTTTGTATTTTTTTTAAATACACATATTATATTCTCAACATAAGAATGAAGAAGTATTCAAAGTATTTTCATTAGGAATCAGTGTGGCGGACCATCGGCGAAACAAATCTGGGGCACACAGGAAAGACTTGTGACGAGGGCACGGAAAAGACATGACGCTTTGTATAGGATTCGCACCCTCGCCCCGGCCTCTCATTATGGGCTTCGTCCCGTCCCGTCCTCTTAAGTTGCTTTTGTTAGACCAAAATAAAGTAAAACTAAGCACTTTGCACATAAATTAAAGGAGATAATGTCAAAGCAGGTACAGTACTACACATCCTAAAAGTCCCTTTGGGAATCTACGTTAGCGCAGACTAGGAAGAAGTGTAACGAAAGTACCCGAAGCTATAAGTACATTCAACATGATCTTTAACCGATACGGTTAAGGTGCAGAATTGATTGCCGCAGTAGCGCTACCTATTTCGCTCACGCTAATATTGCCAAACGAATAGTCACCTGTATCGATGACGTTGAATCAACCAATAGCAACAAAGGCGCGCGGCCTGCCATAAAATGAAACTATCTGATTGGTCGATAAACTTGCCGCACATCCAAAATTTGGTCATCTGCGCAGGTACAATGGTACATCCGCGAGACTTATTTCTTGTGTAGCACTGTACAGTACGATTAAAATCAGTTAACGATTCGGCCAACCTCGGTAATTGCCGTGAATCCCTCATCTCTGACATAGAGTTTTCGATTTACAGATATGACCTTTAAGTATAATTAGGTACTTGTTGTCTTATTGAATACAATACAAGAACGATATGAGCAACAAATCCTCCTTTGTAGCTCAAAACGAGAAAAGCCGAATCGTTAACTGATTTTAATCGTATTATAAGTATTGGCTGAACGAGTCTTGAGTACTCTGTTCAAGGCTCGTTCTGCCAATAAATGTTATTATAATTATTTTCAACACACTTGCTCGTAAAGTGACTCTTATAACACCGGTTTAAGAACCATAATGCTGTCCATTATACACGCGTGCGTAATAATATTACAGCACAAGTGCTGTAATGAATATAGTTTTAATTTTATCAACTACAGACAAATAATGACAGCAAAGAGTTTTCATATCTAAAAATAATAATTTAATTTATATTTTATGCACGTTAGTATCAAAATACGATAATTAAACATTTATTTTCATCAAATTGCAATCAAAATAAGAAAAAGATAGACATATCTAAAAGCCAACTTGTAATTCAGAAATATCGATTTATAGGCTGTATGGAAGTTGTTACATTTGCCTACATTTGACAGCGCGCAAATTAAAAAAGTAAGCGCGCGCCATTTTCAATCTCAGTTCTCAAGAAATAAAACTTTTCATTGTTTATTGTGAAAATGTCGAGTTCGAGTACTGCTACTGAAGAGGATATGGTTTTAACTCCGCAAGACATACTTAATGAGGCGCAAAATGCCAATGAAAGTTTGATACCCGAGAAATCTAGGGAAAAATATGTCGCAGCGTATGAAAATTTCCTAACATGGAAAACGGAAAAGAACGCGAACTCTTTTTCTGAGTCAGTATTTTTAGCGTACTTTTTATTTTTATTTACCTGTGCTTGTTTTTTATTTTCCTCACAAGTGTGTTGAAAAACGTCGTATGACACTCGTGAGTATTGGTCATTACAGACTCGGTTCCATAACTGCTCTCGCCTTCGGCTCGAGCAGTAAACCCACCTCGTCTGTAATGACCAACTTAGCTCACTAGTGTCATAATGTACTATTTTAATGCTAACCCGTGCTAAGGACAATTTTAAAAACCTATTTAGCTACTAAAAATTCCGCCCATGGCGAGATTCGAAAACGCGACCTCTGGCTATCCCTGCCAGCGCTCTTTCCAACTGAGCTAATGGGCGACTCACCGGTATCAGTGAAATTTCGAACCTCTTCACAATATTCTCTATATTACGTACAGGCAGCGACATCTGGCTGAAGTAATTTGCATCACTTGCAGCCCCGATTACCTCCTATGCAGTTAGGTTTTACATCGGAACGATATCGCTGTGCCCACATGATTATATTCTTTTCAATGCACTAACCCGTGCATTAATGGTGTGCACTAATGGGTGGAGTTTTTAGCCTCCAAATAGGGTTTTAAAATTGTCCTAGGTTTTTAATCAACAAGAAATAAATAAGTGCTTACTTTATTAGGTATGACTCGTGGTGTTACCCGCGGTTTATCGATTTTCCCATGAGAATAACATATTTTCCCGTAGTAAAACGTAGCCTATGTGTTAATCCAGGGTGTCAGATAACTCCATAAGAAATTTTATTAGAATCGCTCCAGCCGCTTATCTAAACGTAGCGTAGAAGCCCCGATAGGGCTTCTAAGCTGGGAATGGCACCTTCCTACCTTGACAACGCCGCCGGTGTCAGTCCGGAAGTTGAAGTCGCCGAATATGAAGTAGGGCGCCGCGTGTATGTCGGAGTGCAGGTGTCGAAGAGTGTGTCGCAGTGCGCGCCGCCGACTGCGACAGTACACCTGCGGACCGAATATTGATGTCAACCCTTTGTATGTCACCACCGCTGGGGCACAAGTGTCTTCCGGCATCGCAGGAAGGTTAGGCCATACTCCGCCACGGTGGCCAAGTTCGGGTAAGGGAAGTATTGGCTAAGTTATCAAGCCGCTCAAGGCCTCTGACATGGCTTAATTAACGACTGCCATTACACGACAGCCAGCACCTACGGCTGTATGGCTTAACCTGTCTGCGATGTAGGAGGAGACCCGTGCCCCAGCTGTGGTGACATACAAGGGTTGATATCGAATCAAATCAAAATAAAATGTACCCCATGTTTTAACACATTTCATTTCATAAAACAGAATTGCTTAGGTTGTCTGCATCAATATTGTATTAACAATTAATTTTTTATTAGATATTAGTTGCCTGAAGTCACTTAACCTTTGGAGAGAATGCTAAATCTAAAGTCATTGTGTCTTTCATTCATACATACATACATACATACATACATACATACATACATACATACATACATACATACATACATACATACATACATACATACATACATACATACATACATACATACATACATACATACATACATACATACATACATACATACATACATACATACATACATACATACATACATACATACATACATACATACATACATACATACATACATACATACATACATACATACATACATACATACATAACCCTACGCTTGTATCCCAGAGGGGTAGGCAGAGACCAGGGACTGCCACTTGCCACGATCCTGACAGATCACCTTCGCTTCATCAACGTTCATAAGTCGTTGAATGCCCGCACGCCGGTTCCGAGTACTTTGTGTCTTTCAGATTGTGTAAATCCAAAGCATATTAAAAGGCACACACTTTTGAAGCCCTAACCTCTTCCGCAATTCATAACAGCGTCCAGTAACTTTCACCAAAAACATCCTCCGTTAGAACAGCTCTAATTGCTTCAAAATTGTGCCCGAGTCTAGTTTGCTCTTGATTGGCTAGTCTTGTCTAACACGTGACATTGGCGAAATTGTACTGGAAAATCAGTGCAGTGAGTCCATAAAGGAGAATTGAATTGAATCATATTTAGGTGACGTCCGACGTCAAGCGCATTTGACGAAAATCATAAATTAAAACGGTTTTTATACGGATTTATGCTCGTTTATTACATTTTTACAATTTTCCAACGTTTCGGCACTTTTACAGGTGCCTTGGTCTCGGATGACAATCATAAAGTTCAAGATAAAAAATGTATTAATCCAAAAAGTAAAATCCCGACAACATTGTATGTTTCTTACAGCTAAATATTTGACAATGTGGAAAGACTTAAAATTATAATATACATTCATAATTACAATGAAACAATGATGCCCAATGAACAATGAAGCGCTCGTGGCCTAGGCGAACCGAGTGATTGGAATCAATCACTTGGTTAAGCAACAACAGACGCGGTCAGGTACAGGATGGGTGAGCGTCCCGTGACTACCGTTGGTGGCATTTTTCCGAGCGCTTTCGTGCTTCGCAAGGCACGTTAAGCCGTTGGTGCCGGCTGTCATATTATGGCAGTCGTTAAGCCATGTCAGAGGCCTTATGGGCGGCTTGATAACTTCTGAGAGTAAGGCCCGCCACTGTCTTACAATCCTCCACCAACCCGGACTTGGCCCCCGTGGTGGAGTATGGCCTAACCTTCCTGCGATGCATGATAACGAATGATGCCCAGGAAGTTTGTACCTACGGCCCGCACCCTGTGTCGAGACCCGGTTCGGTTTGTGGTAGTAACTTTGTTGGAGTGCTTTCATGAATCATTAATAATTTAGAAAGGGGCGTAGAATAATGTTGGTGTTTATAGAAGTTTAGGTTTAAAAGAATACCGGTGTGAGTGAGTATATGACAACATCTGAGGCGCAGCGGTAACGCATCTGCCTACCATGCGAGAGGTCCCGGGTTCGATGCCCGGTTGGTTACAAAAAAAAAACCCAGGTCTTGGATATTTACATGTTTGTGACGTCGCTGTTTCTGGTACCCACGACACAGAGTATCCTAGTGTGGGGCCAAAAGCAATGTATGTGCCTGTATGTAAATGTTATGTTATGTGATTGTGAGTGCGGGTGTGTGGCAATAAAACGATTTATAAACTACTTACAGACGGGAAAGGCTCGAGCGCGAGTAAGTTTGAGGCGTCGTGGAAGAGATGAATGTTGACGAACTCGACCGCCGTGCCGCGGATGTACCAGCGCGTGCGCAGGAAGCCCTTGCGCGACCATTTGCACTGTGGGAAACGGGATAGTGAGGTTTTGTGGATAAGATAAGATAGAGTAAAGTAAAATAAAAATTATTTATTTAGTAAAAGGTAATTTAATTGGTAATTTAATTAATTGATAAGATAAGAATATTCTTTTTAATACAGTTGCTCAAAAAGTGGCGTACCTATTGCAGGGACGTATAGCGTGCGGGATGTGGGCTATTACACACTCGTGCTTTTTTTTTACCTTTCCCGCACTCGTGCGTTTTCTTTCCCAACTGTCAAAATAATGTCTATTAAAAAGAAAAACCAACCATGAAGTTTTTACTAAAAAAAATCATAGAAGTTTTTATGAGCTACTAATTTGTTTCAATATCAGATTTAATGATTTGATTGAATGAGTTAAGTTAGGTTTCATATCATTTCATCTCATTAAATTTCATTTTCATTTCATATCAATAAAAAAATTCTATGAAGACTTAGCTGTATGGGCACAGTTCCCTTTGCCTACTGGAATGGGTGAAGAAAAAAAATGTCTGCTTATATTTTTTTACGGTTGGCGCCATTTTCCAAATTATTTTTCTTTATTAAATTGCTTATTTTTTTCGCAACTGTATTAAAAATTGTCGTTCAGTACACGTGCGGAACCGTCATTGCAACTTGTTCCGACTGTCAACCCTCGCCTTCGGCTGCACCTCGGCTCGGGTAGACATTTGTCGGAACTCTTTGCAATGACAGCCTTTCCGCACTTGTAATGAAATATAATATTATTGTACACTGGAAAAACAACAAATACAAAACAATTTCAAATATACAAAGTACAATTGGCGGTCTTATTGCTAAAAGCAATTTCTTCCAGACAACCTTACGACGGAAAGGATAATTATGTCAGTAACAATAACAAGATCAGTAGGTATGTGAGGCGACTGTGAGTGAGTGACGGACTCGATCGTCGTGTCGCGGATGTACCAGCGCGTGCGCAGGAAGCCCTTGCGCGACCATTTGCACTGTAAAGTAAAGTAAAAAATTGGCATTCACTCAGTTAGGAGAGCACTGGTACGGTTAGCCAGAGGTCGCGGGTTCGAGTCCCGGAACGGGCGGAATTTTCGGCCTCTAAATAGGTTTTTTAAAGTAAAAACATTTATTTTCAGTTAAAGTTAAAGCAGTAGACCAGGTACTAGCTGTGAACAGGAAGGTTGCTTACCTTAAAACTTATAATGTACATGTATTGACGATTGACATTGGCTCCCGCACTAGGTACAAACTTAAAACCCTATTTAGAGGCTAAAAATTCCACCCATGCCGGGATTCGAACCCGCGACCTCTGGCTATCCTGTCTCGCGGGAACGTGATTAGACCTGGAATCTTAAAAAGGCACATTTGCTCTGTTCTGGGATTTTCTTGTTTACTTTTATGGGTTGTACTTTTATAGGACCGTTATTTGCCCTTTAACGAAAACAATATCACATTACAAATATATTAATTATTTGGCACTGGGCCCTCGTGGTGGAGCATGGCCTAACCTTTCTGCGATGCAGGAAGAGACCCGTGCCCCAACAGTGGGGACATACAAGGGTTGAAATCGATCGAAAGTAATTATTTTGTACACGCATTTTATATATTTTGTACAGCCCCGCTTTTTACTCCTTCTCAGACTCTTTAAAGTTTGCTGAAAGAAATCTCTTTCAGAGATAAACTCGCCTCTGTGTATGTTATTTCTTACGTAATGTCCTGTTAAATGGTTCATGTGCAATAATGTATAATAATAAGTTAGAGCCCGCGCGAACCACAATCATAGCGCTAACGAATATTATGTTTAAATAACTATGTACATAAAAGGAAATCATTTCTAGGTCACGCATAGATAACACGTCAGAATGTTACGCCAACGAAAGTTCGTATGTTGTTCGTATGTCATCCTTTGGGGACTGATTCGTGACGCACTTCATTTGAATTCGTGACGCGATTCCACTCTTTTCCGTGAATGATTGAACCTTCATTTAGTTCACACTAGTTCAATGTCCTCACAAAGAAATCAAAATTTAAGTAAAAAGGCGCTCGTGGCCTAGTCTAACCGAGTAATTGGAATCAATCAGTTGAGTTGGAATCAATCAACAATAGAAGCGGTCAGGTACTGTATGGATGACCATTCCGTGACTACCGCTTGAGGCATTTTTTGCGAGCGCTTCCGTGCTTCGTAAGGCACGCTAAGCTGTTGGTGCCGGCTGTCATGTAATGGCAGTCGTTAAGCCATGTCAGAGGCCTATGGGCGGCTTTATAACTTCTGACAATAAGGCCCACCAGTATCTTACAATCCTCCGCCAACCCGGACTTGGCCCCAATGGTGGAGTATTGCCTAACCTTCCTGCGATGCAGGCAGAGACCTGTGCCCCAGCAGTGGGGACATACAAAGGGTTGATATCGAAGTTAGTAAAGAAAGCCAAAGAGGCCACGTCGACAACGTTCTGGGCTAATTTCCCCGGGACAGCGCTTCGATTATGTTACTTTTCATGCATACCTACCTACATCTGTGTGCAAAAACGAAACATCTCGGCGACGCGATTAAGAGTGCGTAAGGCTCGCGTGAGAGGCGAGTTCTGCAGCAGACAGGTGCGTGCGCAGTAACTTTACACGTATACAGATGTATAGGTGTAAAGTTACATAATCAAAGCGGTGGGGCACGTTTTATTTGTGAATATATAACGATGATAATGATACGACCAATTAATCGCAATCAAGTGTAATTTCGACAAAAACAATAGCACTTGGCAGCCCTTACCTCAGGGAAGAAATGCTGCGGAAACTTGCACTTTTCCTTAGTGGTGACCTTTTCAATGTTCCCAGTGTTGACCTCTTTGCCTTTGACCTCCGTGAAGGCGTTCTGCTGCCAGTCCCAGATCTTGAGGTCGGTGAGAGAGGAGTGCGCAAAGTACATGTTGCCTAGAGCCTGGAAACAGAGGGCTAGGTCAAAACTGATAACTTAGAACCTAGAAATTCTATGTTTAAATATCGAGATAGATTAGACCATAGAATGTCGTGTAATGGCATTCGTTAAGCGATGTCAGAGGCCTTATGGGCGGTTTGATAACTTCCGACAGTAAGGCCCGCCACTGTCTTACAATCCTCCACCAACCCGGACTTGGCCCCCCCGTGGTTGAGTATAGCCTAACCTTCCTGCGATGCAGGAAAAGGCCCCCAGCAGTGGGGACATACTAAGGGTTGATATCAGATTTCAGTAGACACAACATACATACATACATACATACATACATACATACATACATACATACATACATACATACATACATACATACATACATACATACATACATACATACATACATACATACATACATACATACATACATACATACATACATACATACATACATACATACATACATACATACATACATACATACATACATACATACATACATACATACATACATACATACATACATACATGACCTCACGCCTGTATCCCAGAGGGTTAGGCAGAGACCAGGGACTGCCACCTGCCACGATCCTGACAGATCACCTTCGCTTCATCAACGTTCATAAGTCGTTGCATGCACGTACGCCGGTTCCGGGTACTTTTTATCTTTCCCTTTGCTAATACATCCCCTATTTGGTCGATGTAAGTCCGTCTGGGACGTCCCTTACCAGCCCTTCCACTCACATTCGCAATATATATTTGTTTCGTCACTTTTTCTTCCTTCATCCTCTCCACATGTCCAAACCAACGCAACATTCTTTTCTCAATTCTAGTCACTACATCCTCTTTCAGTCCACAACGTTCTCTAATCAGACTATTGCGTATCCTGTCAGTGAAAGTAACACTACACATACTACGTACATAGTAGACACGACAATAAAGAATATATG
Organism: Yponomeuta sedellus; assembly: GCA_934045075.1. NCBI lineage: Eukaryota > Metazoa > Arthropoda > Insecta > Lepidoptera > Yponomeutidae > Yponomeuta > Yponomeuta sedellus. Next base: position 13,559,545 of record OW203743.1, read on the forward strand.
TAAAAATATTAATTTCCGAAGTGTATAGCTATGTATGAGAGTCGCGAATCATAAATCTGAAATACTGTCAGTACTATTTATGTGCATGTTGCGTGTTTGCGAACTTCACTGACTACAATCCGCTTAGGCACCCACTTATTGTGTGTATGTGTGCGTATAACATAACATAACATTTACATACAGGCACATACATTGCTTCTGGCCCCACACTAGGATACCCTGTGTCGTGGAAACCAGAAGCAACGACATCACAAACATGTAAACATCCAAGACCTGGACTTTTTTTTTTCTTTCCAGCCGGGATTCGAACCCGGGACCTCTTGCATGGTAGGCAGACGCGCTACCGCTACGCCACAGAGGTCGTCATTTCGCTGTTGAGCGTAAATTTGTCCGAAACACGTGATTTGTCTATAAATGTCATCTATGGACCCATCTATACGTCCGACGTGTGATTGTGAAACTCCGCTCAAAAGCGAACGATACGCATCGTTCGCTTTTGAGCGGAGTTTCACTAGTAACTATCTCTCTTTGCGTGATATAATAATGACAATTATATTATTTTTAATGCACTACCCCGTGCTAAGGACCATTTAAAAAACCTATTTAGAGGCTAAAAATACCACCCATGCCGGGATTCCAACCGGCGACCTATGGCTATCCGTGCCAGCGCTCTTCCTACTGAGCTAATGGGCCACTCACCGGCATCAGTGAAATTTCGCGCCTCTTTACAATTCTCTGTATTACGTACAGGCAGCGACATCTGGCTAAAGTAATTTGCATCACTTGAAGCCCCGAGTACCTACTTTGCAGTTCGCTGTACCCATATTATTATATTATTTTTAATGCACTAACCCGTCCGTGTCCTTAGCACAGAATTTTTTAGAGGTTCGAAATTTCACTGATGGCGGTGAGTCGCTCATTAGCTCAGTTGGAAAGAGCGCTGGCACGGATAGCCAGAGGTCGCGGGTTCGTATCCCGGCATGGGTGGAATTTTTAGCCTCTAAATAGGTTTTTATAATAATGACAACCTCCACACAACACAATCACTTGACCTGGCCCCAAACCAGGGACCTTATAAACCCGGTACTATGGTAACCAGGCAAGGACGTTACAAACATGAAAATACACCCAGACTGCGACCATACGGCGGCCACCAGTGGGATTCGAACCCACGACCTCTGTCTTGGTAGCCAAGCGCCTTAACGGCTAGACCAACGAGGCAGTAGATGACTATCGTAGACGATATGTCTATCATAGTCATCTATGGTCGGCTCCAAAACAATTGACAACATTTCATTTTTTTTGCATACGTATTTTACTGTCTTAAAGGAAACTAGATACGAAATAAAACGACTCATATTTTTTATTTTCGGAAATTCGATGATATTAGATAGCTCTACGTATTCATTCTTAATTTTCTGTTTGAATTTCGTCTTATTCTAAAAGGACGTAACCGCCAAATGACGTCACACACACCCTAGCCGCCTTTTTAAAAAAGGTAAAGTAATTTCTCCGACTTGACATTTGAATGATTTAAAATGACATCTGTCATATCATTTTTAATATTAGGCAACGGTACCTACCTCCTCATTCCACTGTACGTATATGTGTGACGTCATCACACAATTTTATGTTTTTATTTATTTTCTCTAAAATTAAGCAATAATAAAATTCTAAATATTTTTTTCGTAATCAAGATAGCAAAATTAAGAAACCGTATTTTCAGTTTTGCGCGTTGTAAAATATGAAATGTTGTCAAATATAGTTTTTCTTTTCTTACGAAACGGTCGTCTAACACTGGCGCACCGTAGGTACCACTCACCGTGAATTTCTCCGGAGAGCTGAAGTCTTCGTCCAGAAAGATCCGGACTTTGTCAAAGAGTCTCAGCTCCGGGCAGTCCATGAGCCTTTGGACGAAGTCTTGGACGTACTGCATCGACTTTTCGTACGCCTTCCCGCCCACTTCTTGCAAATGCAACGCGATGAACTTAGGGTCCATGCGGGAGACAGCTTGGAGGAACTCCGACGTCCATATTGGAAGCATCACGGAGGACTGGAAGTAAAGTTAAAAATTGTTTATTGATGAAGTCCCTTATAAGGCAACCGTGTACCGTTGCCATAACCATAGCTGGGCATTAACTCGTTAATCGTTAATTAACGAAGTTAACATTTTGATTAGCGGATTAACTTTTAAGTTAACTTTAAAAAATGTTAACGGACATGTTAACTTCCGTTAATTATGCAGAAGTCCGTTAATCGTTAATCCAATGCCTACTATTTACCGCACGACTCCGCTCAAAAATCTATTTGTTAAATATGTACAATACTGCTATACCCTCAAGCGCTGCAGTATAACGTCTGTTTTCCACGGGTAAAGACATTTTAACACCAAAACGAGCCTCGCTTTCAGACGAGAACTTCAACATGTTAATGTTTATGAAGGGGAATATGCACCTTATGTCCGACGATTAAATTACACATTTATTTGAATTATACAAGTATTTTGTTTTGTTCCTAACCTGTTAACTTCCAGAACCTAAACCAACCAACAGGTTTTATAAGTTCACTAACGCAACGATATAAAAATGCAATTTTACACATAGTTAACGGATTAACGTATAACTTTAACTTGCGTTAATTCTTCCGAAATGTAACGCTTTAACGTTCAACGAAGCTAACTTTTTTTGTAGCGGATTAACGATTAACGAAGTTAACTATTTTATTAACGGTGCCCAGCTCTGGCCATAACGAATTCTAGCGCGAACTTTGGGGGTTGAAGAAAAAAGCGAGAGAAACTTCATCAACATCAACCCATTATGACTCCACCGGAGCACGGGTCCTTCCCTTCCCTTCTTCCCGGTCTTCCCTGAGGAAGGTATAGGTACACTCCACCACGGGGGCCGATTCCGGATTGGTGGAGGCTTGCAAGACTATTGGCTGGTCTCGGTCACCGCTCGGGAAAATGACACTAGCGTTAGTCATAGACCCATCCATGGAATGAACGCGACCTGTCTTGCTTAACCTTCGTGATCGTTTAAGATCACTCAGGCAGCCGGGGCTACGAGCGAAAGAAACGTGCCAGCAGTAAATATAACTGCAATACAGTAGGCGAATTACGTATCAGAAGATTATTATTATTATTATTATTAAATTCTTTATTGTACCTGTAAAGATTGTACAATTGGCGGGCTTAATACTAAATAGTATTTTATTCTAGCCAACCAACAGGTGACGTGGAGAAGATGGGGGTAGTCACAAACGGTGAGGTGATATTTTATTGTCAAATATATATTTAATAACATTCAGCATATACTGCAGATTGGATCGAGTAGCCTTCACGAGATTCTACTCGTGTTTCTTGGGGTGAGGAGGAAAGTTTCATGCTGGGCGGCACAACCTCTCCCATGCTTCGAAGTAGGCCCGGGTGGAATGGTGCCGTGATACGGTAACCAAGGCCCGTTTTATCGTATGCAGGACATCATAAGCCAGCGGGCACACAGACGGGGCGCGGAAAAGACGTGCAAAAGACTTTTCATTCAAAATGTATTGTAGGGTCGTGACGAAGCCCATACAAAAGACACGAGGCGAGGGCGCTGTTTCTAAACAAGGCATCACGTCATTTCCGTGATGTCACGATTCAAAAACGATGCGGCAGTCGACGGTTTCGGGATTTCAAAACGAGTCCACGCCTACTAAAGTAAATCGATCTAGAAGCGGAGCGAAGATTTTGATTGGGCGCTTTTCAATTTGACTACTTAATTGATATCAACTCCTTTACAGAACCTAAGGAGCATCAACGCCGGATGGTATACTTATGGCGTATTTATGCTTGTATATTTATGCTTTGCAGAAGATATCTCTGTTGTGAGCAAGAAGCAATCAAACACAGGGCTCTGCAGGATACTGCACCACTACAACGCGCCCGCGCACACAGCGCTTAGACTCTTTTGAGATAAAAATGGTATAAAAATCACCGTGATTTTTATTCCAAAATTCATCATGCCGGTCCTGGGTCACGCTCCTTAGCACCGCGTGACTTCTTTTTATTCCTGAGAATAAAAAAACACCTCAAAGGGATACCATTTACCATTTTCGCTGCCAGCGTTCGAGCAAGCTGTTAATGAGGAGACTGCGGCGAACTGGAAAGAAGTGTTTAGAAAACTAGTTCAGATGTATGAAACTTTTTACAAGACTAGTACTACAAGACTACAAAAAGTACTTTGAAAAGATTTCATAAAATACTTAATTAATACACTTCTGGACACATCTATTGGCTCACCCTCCATTTTCAGTTTCGTTTAGCTCAGTTGGGAGTATCCGTGGCACGGATAGCCAGAGGTTGCGGGTTCGAATCCCGGCATGGGTGAAATTTTTTGCCTCTAAATAGGTTTTTAAATTTGTCCTTAGCACGGGTTAGTGCATTAAAAATAAAAATAGTATTATTAAATAAAAAAAAAAATATTATATCTGTGTGCCAAATTCCATCCAGAAGTGTGTTTTCGTTCAAAATCGTTTGTTCGTAATCCGTCCTGCCACTAAAATAAACGCAGCTAACTGTCAAACTCCATACTAATTACTATCGCTAACTTCAGGATTGCGACAGGATTTGGTACACATAATCAGGCCCCGCCCCCGCATGATTGTGTAACAAACATCCGTCCATTCCAAACTTCCGCATTTATATTAGTACCTAGTGTGATTATTTTAGTTACATCTTTCATTATCCAAATAAGAGATATATTAGTAAAGGGCAAGATAAAAGGTGCCAGAAACCGTCGTGCGTGCATGCAACGATTAATGAATGTTGTTGTTGAAGCCAAGATGATCTGTCAAGATGGTGGCAAGCGGCAGTGCCTGGTCTCCGCATATCCTTCTGGGATACAGGCATGATGTAATGCCATGATAACCCCTAGTTTCTAGTTATTTTCCTGTTAGAACAGGTAGTTATTTTCCTGTTGAGCTCATAAATTGGACGGCCCAATGATAATGCTGCAAGTTGTAACTAATATTAAATTACAGAAATAGAGAACCTTCGAGAAAAATGTACAAACGTGCAAAAATTGGATTCCTCGAAAGTTTGTTATTGTGGGTTAGAATGTTGCTGCGTAACACAATCCAATTGTACTCTGTATTTCATTTAGGGTTTACTCTTCAATATTCAATGAGAACTCTCATAGTTAAGGCTAATCCTATGTCGAATATGATGTGTTCAACGACTTTTGTGTAAACAGGGTATTCTATTTAAAAAAAAATTTTGTTTTTAAGCAGCTATAACCATGTACCATTGCTAGACAAACTTATTCGTTTTATATATAATTTTTTTTTAAGTAGGTAAGACAGATTGACATATTGACCCAAAGTCAATGTTAAAAGTCTTGTGTGTAAGTATAGCCTTAAGGATTTTGTTATCTATTTTTGTTTTTAAGCAACGAGCTATGGCTCTCCATAGCTCGCTACTCAAAAACAAAAAATGCTATGTCTCTCTGAAGGATAGAATTAGTAATGAATGCATCCAACAGAGAACCAAAGTTATGAACATAGCTCAGACAATAAATATAGCCATAACCATTGTTCTGTTGTAGTCGAGATAAACAGCACTTTTTAAAATTATCAGGACTAAAACAGTCGACATGGTTTTAAAGTTTGATGTATTTCCCATATATGTAATAGTTTGTATTGACAAGTAGAACAAACACCATATTCATAATAAACCTCTCATTTTCAAGGTCATTTTCACACCATATTCGATACATTTATGACAATCGCATATTTGACAGATAGCACAAATGATTATTATGATTGAAACTGACAATGTCAGTTGAAATGTCACAGAGATAAGTAAGGAACTGCGTAAATAAGTAGGCAGGTAGTGTTTTGATGCATTCATATGCAAATCATCATTAAAATAGAGTTAGTATGGTTTTGTTAAGTGTAAACTCTGTTGAATTAATGTACTTCATCGACTTTTTTTTGTGCTAAACTTTTTACTGTGACTTTATGGACCCAAAAGAACATTAAGCAGCCAGAATTTTTGTATTTAAAAATAGAATGCACTCATCACCATCAGATGACGAAAGATGGTGGTTTTAATTAATCTAATTAGTTACTGGCCAGTTAGGCACAAGTGCCAGACATGAATAGTGAAAAATTTCAGGATACTTACGTCTTCGAAGATAGATCCCACGTTGGCGGTCACGAGAAGAAGAGGTACCTTGTCTGATCCCATCTTTTTGAACTTCAACATGATCCCGAGACAGATAATTAGGGAAAAACAAGATCGCAGTGCAGAATGAGCGCGATGGTTGACCAAAACTGTTATTTCGCACAAGAACAGATTTCGCGCGCGCCCGCCTTAACTGAACACGACGGCGAAGACATCTTCGATGCTTTTAATCACTTTGTAATATCGTAAACAGTTATTTAAAATTCACATAAAATCGCCCGAGCCGAGCCCTTCCTGTCTCTTTTTTTGACGTTTAAAAAATGTAGGATGTAACGGAACGTCACAAAAACAAAGTATAATCCGGCCGAAGTAAAGATGTTACGCGAAAAAAAAATCGACACGTGGCGAAATAAAATATTTAAGCAATTAAGACGATGTTTACTTTCAATCTACGTCAGACTCAGACCAAGTTGTGGTAAGAATATCACGTGATAAATTTATTATGGTCATAAATGCGCCTGAAAATTTCAGATTTTCCTCCGAAACTTGAATGAAACGGAACGTCAACTACTAGCCACGCCCCACCTGAATTTTCCCGGATAACCACCAATGACGTCTGTCCAAAGGCTTTGACGTCACGCCCCATTTTTCAGGGCCATATTTGCTTATTTTTAACGTTAGCGTAAAATTGAAGTAGGTAATGAGGAAGTATCTCAGCTGAGATGATAGTAACAAATTGCTTGTTTACTTTAAATAAATATTCTCCAAGTGGCTTCGTAAAAGAGTCTCTAAAAACGCTGGCAGATCTAAAATAAACATTAATGTATTTTTAGCTTTGAAATACGCCTCTGTGCGACCCCTTTGCACATGTGCAATAGGTATTCAGTGCGCAACCTTTGGAGACGGTCGTTTCCACAGAGTACATGGTCGTTTCAAATGGAAATCGATTGTTTTGTTTCTATTCCGGTAAATTAGGTCGACGTCTCTGTAAATACGGGCGACGACAGTGGTAAGTTACGCATCCCTGCTAGTATAATAAAAGCGTAGAAGTAGGTAAGAATTGCAATGGGTTTCCTGCATCTTTAAAGCACTATGATTGTTTTCCTGAATATGAACATTTTTATGACATAAATATAACTTGCTTCTCTGTGGTCTATAGCCTATGTAGCACAAAGAGTATATAACCACTACGTGTAGCATACCTGCAACTTTTTTAGACATATTTTAGTGTTGCAGTGAACATTGATAAAAAAATTAAAAAAAAAAAAAACAAATATAATTTTTTTTTTTCAGAATTAAAATGGAGTTGCAATATTTATTAAGCCTGTTACTGCCACTTACAATATCAGCCACTGCAATAGAACAGACTCATAATTCTGTGGAAACTGAGATGTTCGCTATACCAATCAGTCCAAACATGTTCAACTGGACTTATCAAGGTTTGTTAGGTGATTTATCTATTACCCCAGTATCCGGTGTTAAACTAGAAAGTGTAAATATGTCATATTAGAGAAGAAAAAAATATACTTATAATTAACTTTCAACTTTGCCCATTATATGATCAGGATTTCTTTCTGATCATATGGGACGGACAAACACAAGCGGGCAATTTACATCAAAACTAAGTTGTCTGAATTCATCCCATTTTAGGGCACATGCACTCTCTCAGAGAGAAAGAGAGATAGAATCAACATATAAGCTCACTGCGGCTCTACAATTTTCAGTGCTGACATAATGTAAAGACCTCAGACAATCGGTTTCTAACCGCTGCCGTCTATCACTGTTAAAAATTAACAACTTAGAAAACAAACCAAATGCTACATGCCAGGATACAAACCCAAAGACCTCACACATGCGAGTCACAGGTTAATTTTGCCTTTAAAAAGTTTATTTTTCCTTTGACCTTATTGCCTTATTTGCCTTGAAAATTGCCTTAACCAATGGTAAAGACCATTGGTTAAGGCAATTTTACAATAGTTCCCAATATTAATTGAACCTTATTACATTGAAATAAAGTCGAAAAAGAACGAAAATTTTATTACTGACTTACCTGTTAGGTTTAAATATTGTTTTAAACAGTACAAATTGTCCTCCCTTTAAATAAGCAGATACGGTAGGTACCGTACACAAAAAAAAGTTTTTTTTTAATTACAATTCCATTCACAGAGTTTGATCAGCAGTACCGTTTCCATGCCTCTTTGATGGGAAAGCCAGAATTGCCTTCCTGGCTCCGGTACATGTACAGTGGGAGGCACCACTCCGGATTTATCTTTGGCACCCCACCCAGAGGGACTAAATCTCCAATCACTGTAAGTCACAATTTATGTTAGCAGACAAAATGACGGGACCAGGGACTACGCATAGGGGCTTAAAACAGTATTGATTTCTGACCTAAATTTATGGTGCCCATGATGGTGATGGATCCCATAATGACCATGCCATTATAAGTACCTATATCATATGGTGGACAATCTAAAATGGCCCATCAAATTGACACTACCTACCTTATCTATTTCCTAGTCTTCCTATAGGTAAAACTGAATAAATTAGTATAAATAATCACAAAATAAATTACCCGCATGCCCAGCGTGGGGATTATGGGCATTACCCCCAATGATGGCACAACCTTGCGCTATGGCCAAGGATGTTTTTTCTTGGCTATGGCGCTTATGAGGGCTATATCCAGCAGTGGACTAATATAGCCCGTAGAAGAAATTACAGCTGTGAGATATAAAGTAGATAGAAACATTTCTACAGTTGCTTGCAATAAGTCGACTCCGCCAAAACCAAAAAAACACTCCCAACACTGAGCCAAAGCAGGGTTATATCAGGAATTCCGGCTATAAACCGGCCAAAACTGCTTGAGCCATAGTTATTTCTATCTACATACTTCTTTCGCACCATCGACATTAATAATAATAACAACTTCCACACACCACAATCACTTGACCTGATCCCAAACTATGTATCATTCACCCTGTAGTATGATAAACAGGCAAGGACGTCACAAACATGAAAATGCACCCAGACTATCGCCACTTGTACAAATGTACGGCGGCCCCCAATGGGTATCGAACCCAAGACCTCTGTCTTGCTAGCTGAGCGCCTTCACGGCTAGACCAAGCGAGTCCTCTATAGGGGAGAGCGGGTGATCGTGCTCTTTCACTATAAAGGGAAATTTCCCGCCGGCTGATCGTATGCCTGGAGACGGCCCGTTTGGTAGTCGGATGTTATATTTATTGTATGTCATGTGCACTTTGATTGCGCGATGCAGGAATATTGGAGTTTTTAGTGCGCGCGCAGAGATGACGTGTGCTCGCCGCATGCCACCTATTTATCCCGGTTTCTACTTTTATTCAGGTCCTTCCTTAACACATTCCCAGGTTCTCCAGTCCTACAGATCCAGTTATTATTTTACTTATGTTCGACCCAATCACAAACATCTTTATAAATGGCATCCCTTTAAGCTGGCCTATTAATTTAATTATTGTCTTTGCAGCTGGAGGTGATAGGGCTGAACCGGCAGGATTACGAGACGCGGCGTCTGCTACTGACCCTGAAAGTCCAAGCCAAGGAGAACAGAGCAATGCATGAGCTAGAGTTAAAGATAGACAACCTGAATGTGGAAGATCTACTAGACGAACATAGGTAGGTCTCAGGCACGACGTAACCAAGGAGTGGTAGCTAGCTTTAGGTCGACAACCTAAACGTTAGTGATCTAATAGAACAAGGTTTCAGTTTATAGGTCGACAACCTAAACGTTAGAGATCTAATAGAACAAGGTTTCAGTTTCTCCGAGCGCTTCCTTACTTAGCAAGGCACGTTAAGCCGTTGGTGCCGGCTGTCATGAAATGACAGTCGTAAAGCCATGTCACAGGCCTTATGGGCGGCTTGATGACTTCCGAAAGTAAGGCCCGCAACTCACAATCCTCCACCAACCCGAACTTAGCCCTCTGGTGGAGTATAACCTTAACATCCTGCGATGCAGACAGAGACGCGTGCCCCAGCAGTGGTGACATACAAAGGGTTGATATCACAGACAAACATACGTGGGTTTGAGACAGAAGACGTGGCTAAGGAGAGCAGGACTATGTACTAATTAGGTCGACAGCTGGAATGTGGAAGATATACTTTAAGGGCCACCATAATCACAGTTCAATGTCTGTTGGACATTGCATGTTCTTACCTTGTACCCTTTTTTTCAAATATATTTTCCTTGTTCCCAGGATGACTCGTCTGAAGGACATCTTCAGAACCAAACTGTGGGTGGAAAGCAGCCAGGACTTGTATGCCACCTTCCTAGCGTCCGCCATTGATTTGGGCGCCCGCTTGCCGCTAAAACCCAACGAGGGGGAAGGGTAAGATGCTGAGACTTTACAGAATCGCACAAATACACTCCAAATATTCCATCAGTCCATAGAAGCGAGACTGCGCACCGTTGGTCAAGGCCACAAAGTTACTATCGCAAAACGCACAAAAGGAAAAAGCGGGGCTTTGCTTCTTCTTCTTCTTCAGGCTATATTAATCCACAGCTGGACACAGCCCTCCCCTAATGAGCGCCATAGCGCAAGTTTGTGCCATCATTGGGGGGTAGTACCCATAATCCCCACGCTGGGCATGCGGGTTGGGAATCGCAGTTTGGTGGAGTTGTACTGCAGGGGGCGCTGCTGCCCACTCCCCGGTGTGTGTCCCTTAGTCGCCTTTTACGACACCCTCGGGAAGAATTTGGGTTGTTGCGATTCTCTAGGCCGACACCACACAGAAGGCTATTCGTATTTATAATACATAACGTCTTACAAAGTCAGTGCTAAAGATTCTTCAGAAATCCCGGGAAGGGATTTTTAGTATTTGCCAAATACGAGTGGGACGCCCACCGGCATGCTGGACCGACAATCTGAGGCAGATTACTGGCGTGCCTGGGCAAGGACAGAAGGAATTGGCGTGCCTTGGGCGAAACCTAACTCCAGCTGGTCCACTGCTGGAGTTAGGTTTACGGGCTGACGGTACAGGCTGATTGATTGAGTGGGCAAGTGAGTGGAGGCATTTGTAACTGCCTAAAACCGGTACGACAAACAGATAAATGTGGCCTTTGACTTCTCTTTTTGTCTCTACAGGTTTATTCAATTTATTGTTTATTTAATGCTTTCCTTTTTAATTCCCTTCTTACTCCCTCTAGCCACCCTATCTTTAGTCAATAAAGAATGAGATAGTGGTCATTCTCAAGAGCTAAAAACGCAGCAACATTCTTAAACTGGCTCATATTCAGCGGACGTTTCAGTTCTTTGTAACTGTCTCTGTTTAGTGCATCGGCATAAGTGGGGAGCCTAAGAACGTCCTATTTTAGGACTTATCTCTCAAAAGGCACGACACTTCTTTCTCGGCCATCCTCATTCATCCGCTGCCGGCAATATTCCTCAGATTATCGTTCCAGCTGGTGAAACACCGAATAATTCTCCCTAATTCTCAACCCAATAAATTCAAATCACCTGCTGACCATAATCCCGGATGTCCGCCGTCACTATGTGATTGACCAGCCTGGGTTACCGCCCAGGCTGGTCAATCACAGATAGCACGAGTCATGGCTTAAGTTCTGACGAATTTGAAGCGCGACTATTGGCATCGTCCACTGGCTGGTCCACTTGCCATCTTCCTGCCTCGCCAGACCTTCTTCTTCTTCAGGCTATATTAGTCAACTGCTAGACATAGCCCTCCCCTGATGAGCGCCATAGCGCATGGTTGTGCCATCTTTGGGGATAATGCCCATAATCCCCACGCTGGGCATGCGGGTTGGGGATCGCAGTTTGGTGGAATTGTATTACAGGGGGCGCTGCTGCCCACCCCCCGGTTGTGGCCCCCTAGGTGTTCCAAAATAAACAAAATAAAAATTGAGAATTCTAACCTTGCCTCACAGGCTCGTCATCCGCCTTGGCAGCGCGAAGCCCTTCTCCTCCGAGCTGAAGAACCTTCGCGAGGAGGTGCGGCCTCTGTCTCGGCTGCCGAGCTGCCCGCGCGACTACAAGCGGACCACCGCTGAGAGGCTCTTCCGGGACGCCGGCCTTACGCTCGACTGGTGCAACTTCCAATTGGTTGGTGAAGTCTACCCCTTTTCCATTATCAGGGGCCGTTTGGGATTTGGGATGTGCTCAGTGCTTCTGGACTGGTTAAACCGGATGAACAAAAAGTAAGAGGGCTTCGTTCCAGGGTTGGGATGTGCGTAGTGGCTGGTGAAACCTGATGAACAATAAATAGGGATGTGGCCTAATGTTCGGAATGGATTTTGTTTTATAGATAGACGCGATTTAAACACGAAAAAAATATTTTCATGAAAAAATACGTCACATTTTACTAAAAAAATACTTAATTAAAACTACTTTTTAAAATTCCCCGCCAAAACGTTCTAAACTAACGCGTGAGTATGATGACGTCACAGACCGATAAACAATCTCGCGCTCTATGAAAGTTAACCTGATATTCAGTGAATTCTTACGAATAAATAAGTTTTCGGAATGGTGTAAAAATGAATACGATGAACAAATGCTGTGCAGTACCCATGTGTAAAAGTACGTCAATAAGTATGGCGCAAAAAATGTTCATACATGTTCCAAAAATTGCTAAAATAAGGAGAAAGTGGCTAACGCTTGCTAGAAGATGTTCAACATCATTGACATCTACAAGTAACAGCTATTTTTGTGAAGACCACTTTGATATACTCGTAGGTAAGCCAAATATTCTAAAAGTATTGTAGGATACAATTTAAATACGAGTATGTACCTACTTAGGTACAAAATAGTTTTAGATAGGTAGTTTTGACTTTACCCACCAACCATAGGTAGGTATTTCAAACGTACTTGCAATGACATTTTTACGTTTCTAAGCTCCGCTGCACAAAAATTCTTATTTCGGGCAAAATAACTTGCCACCATCAACGAATCTATCTTCGGTAAGTTAGAACTACTTCTTTTGATGAATCCAGTCTCCATTGTTATAATATTACAATAATATTACAATAACATTATAATAATATCGTTGAAATTAGTTCGCCGGTGATACTTTTGACTACGTCAGCTTGTTTTGTTTAGCGGTCAGT